>JACEIK010005658.1:84222-101681 GCA_018107945.1 Datura stramonium
ATATATATATATATATCTGACAAACTCCAGGACCCGAGTTCAGTTTACAGTTGTTCTTAGACGGTTATGATGCTTCCAGATAAGTAGCTCTGACCAGTCTAGAACTCAGTTTAAGAATCTGGTCTGATAAGGACCTCAGGGTACTTTCAGTTATATGCCCCTGACTAGCCTTGGACCCCAGTTTCGAGCTATCAGCCTAGTAGTTCAGTTTAGGTTTTTCAGTGAGAGTAGGACTTAGTACCAAGCGGGTCGGGGTTCCAGCGCACCCAGGTTCCCAGAACTACGTTGCCAGCGTAGGTTACAGTATTACTTGGCCTGATTGGTCCCAAACTTTTGTGATTACCCAGTTCATGCCTTTATACCTTGGCAAGGTATATTGGGTCCTACCGATGGGGTGTATATATCAGACTCCATGTCTAGCTCACATTGTTATATGTCGGTTAGAGACTCTCCCACTAGTCAGTTCAGTTCAGTCTCGGTTTTGACCATTTAGTTCAGTTCAGATCAGTTCAGTGTGGTCTCTGTATTTAGACTTAGGGCATGTTTATGACCATCAGCCAGAGTCATTATTGACCATACCAGCTATATTCCAGTTATATCAGTTTTCAGTATTTTCAGTTGGTCATTTAAGTTCAGTTACTAGTTCTTTCATACTTTTTATATCTCTCACTTACTCAATACATTCAAAGTACTAATGCATATCTTTTGTTGTATCATTTCATGATACAACCGCAGGTTCTCCAACCCAGTGCCTTTAGCCGATTTCATTTGGATCTCTCTATCAGCAGCAACAGTGTGAGTCCTCATATTCCGAGAGCGTTATTTCATTCATATCAGTTTTCTTTATTATTTTCATTCAGACTTAGAGTTAGCTGGGGGCTTGTCCCAACAACTCCTCAGTTAGATGGCTTTTAGACCAGACTTGATTTCAGACTTTCAGATATTTAAAATCTCTATGTTCAATCTTTAATTTTTCATAAATTCTATTATGTATTATATCAAATTTCTGCTATGCATTTTTACTCAGAATACCAGTGTATGATAGACCAAGGGTTGACTTGGGGTCACTTGCGACTTCAAGTACCCTGTTACGTCCAGGGTGTAGGCTCGGGTCATGATATCCTTTCAAGGGGAACTGCGACATCTGTTTCATAATTTAGGATTATAAAGTCCACTAGTAAGATGAAAGGTCCAACCTTGATCAAGACGTCCTCTATGATTCCGTCAGGATAAGCAAGAGACCTGTCGGCAAGCTGCAGAGTTACGGTGGTCGCATGTAGTTCACCTAAACACAACGTTTTGAACAAGGATGCTAGAATGAAATTAATGCTTGCACCCAATTCACAGAACGTAGAACCGATTTCCATATTTTCAATCACCACTGGAGAGTGAAGCTCCCAAGGTCCTTCAGCTTCTTAGGAATTTTGTTTTGAACTTGAAAATTGCACTCTTCTGTGAGAGCCACTGTTTAAAACTCTATCAACCTCCTCTTGTTTGCCACATTGTTCTTCAGATACATGGCATACATCAAAACTTCCTGCAAAAGCTCCACCAATGGTAAGTTAACATGTACCTGCTTCAACACATTAATGAATTTCCGGTAGGCCGAGTGCTCCTTTTGCTTCTTATATCTTTGAGGAAATGGAAAGGATGGTCTAGTTTTTACCAACTTTGGCTATGAGTTATTTTACTCACCAACCTCCATTTTGGACATCACAACCTACTCTCATTAGTTTTCTTATATCTCGGGATCACCACACCCAGCTCATTTCCACTACATAAAGAGATTGCGCTCACATTTTCCTTCGGGTTTTTCTCGGTGTTACTCGGAAGTGCCCATTCTAGTCTGTTCATCTTCTGCAGGACCGATTTCCCTATCTATCTCTCTAGCTCATTGATAGACTTATGCATCTCATTAACCACCTAAGTCTGTTTCACCATCCACTGCTTCATTGTCTCTTCAAGTTAACTGCTAGACTGCTGACCCTGAGGTCTTGGATACGTGTTCTGGGGCCTTTGGAAATTCAGGTTTCCTCCCCATGAGGGAGTAGCTGCATTCCTGTACCTCTGATTATAGTTGCTACCTACAAAATCTCCACCAGGCCTTGTTATCCCACAAAATATACAAATTATAGGTTAAGTGGACAATCTGAATAATCGTGGGCATCTCCACACACCTCAAATGATGGTGGTGGAGTCTAAACCTGCTGAACATGACTTCCTACTGGTGTGGTCATAAGCTTGTTAATCACATTCACCAGCTGACTTATGTCTGCTCGGATTGCCACCACACCATTTACTTCGAGCTTTTCAGGAACCTTGGCTGTTGTGAAACCTGTACAAGAGTCATGATAGTCTTGATTCCTTGCTAACATGAAATTCGAAAGAGCTTCAATTTCATCATTGATTTTAGACAAAAAAAAAATCTTGTGCAATAGCGTCAAGCAAGATTTTGGACTCCGGTTTCAGCCTTTCTATAAAGTTGTGCCCAATAATCTCCTTTGATTGTATGTGGTGCGGGCAATCTCTCAAGTAGCCCTTGTATCATTCCCAATCCTGAGCTAAGGTTTCACCATCTCTATGCACAATATCGAAGATCTTCCCTCTCAATTCTTTCGTTCTCCTTGAAGAGAAGAACCTATTGATGAACTTGTTGGAAAGAACCTCCCAAGTAGTGTTGGAACCTTCTGGCTCATTTTGAAGACACTCCTTAGGCTCATCAATCAATTAGAACAAAAACAACGTGAGCTTCACATACTCATCTGACACGTTCTGATAGTAAAAGTTCTCACTCAACTTCATGAACGTCACTAGATGCCCTTGAGGATCCTCGTGCAGCTTGTCCTGATATTGGTAAGTTTTTTGGACAAACCGCACAATCCTTTCTTTCAACTGGAAGTTCCCAATGATGGCCAACTTGATTATCACTTTAGAAGCATTCTCCAAGTTTGGCCTGGAAAAATTCAACACTGGAACTCTCTTCTGACTGTTGCCCTGTGCCTGCTCATTATTCTCCATGGTTAACCTTTGAAAAGTTCTCTCAATTTTAGGATAAGAGAATCCAAAAGTGGTTCTTCACTTCTCATATTTGGCATACATTGATCACTCAACACCTTTAACTTCATAAACAAACAAACAAAAACATAAAATCAGAATCTAACATACAAATGATCAATCAATCTTCAAGTCCCCGGCAATGGCGCCAAAAACATGATGTCGCCCAAGCGCACACAAGCGCATGTGGTGTCAAGTAATATAGGACTAAAAGTCCTGATTATCGATCCCTTAGAGACTTGTCAGATCAATTTTTTTAAGGTTATTACTTTATTTCTCTATTCTAACAAAATAGGTAAATGGAGGATGGTTTGAAGAATTAAACTACTAAACTTGAAATGTAAAATTAACTAAAGATTGTTGCAAACTTATTTGTACTTCAAATGATGATGGAAATCTAGGGAATTGGCACTTTCGTATCAGGTTGAGTTCTTAAGGCATGATTACGCTAGATTGATTCTTCCTGAGGTTACAAGTGGCAAGTTGCTATCCCATTTCTTGCCACTCTCCCAAGAATCTAAGAACTATCTCATGAACCCTAACACCTATAACCCTATGGTCACGAGAGATACGTGAAACGATAGTTATGCCTACTTGTATTTGAACTAAAGAGGATTGAAAGGTATATCCCTATCCTCATCAACAACTTCTAACCTTCAACCAATGGGCCAAAGGATTTTTGAATTCCTATTCTATATTTACTTTTAACACTTTCAGTTCCCTTTCGAAAATTCAACCAAAAGCCAATAGATTTACTCACAAGGTGATCAGTCAAGGGAATAAGCAATTAAAATACCTAAATATAAACAACCTTTATTAAGAATCAAAACTAGAAATCAACAGTCTTCGAAACATCAACCATCAACTATGACCAAAATCCTAGAATGGGTGTTTAGCCACTCATACACAAGTGAAAAAATAATGATAACATCATCATTTTTAGTAAAACAATAAAGAAAAGAAGAAACCTAAGTAGAACTTGTCTCTTCTCCAAAAGCTACATTTGCAACCTTCAAAAATGATGAACGATATATCGAACTCCTCCTAAAAAATGCCCTAGATATTTTATATATATAGCTGAGCCTTAAGACGATGCTTTTTCCCTCAAGTAGTTGGCTTAAAAATTAGCAAAATCCTGTCTAGAAGGGTCTAGCGCACTGCCTCGACATGGCACCAAGGAGTTGTCAAATTTTCTCTGAAGAATGGCTCAGAGTGCCCCACTTTCACCACAGTACCAAGGACGTAGCCAAATTTCTGCACTTCTAACACCTCTTGCACCCCACACCATTTGTAGCACCAGAGTGTTAGTCAAATTCTTGAGATTTAGGACCTTTTTGGCACCTCACTTCATCTATAGCACTAGAATGTTGGGAAAATTTCCTATGTCTGGAATGCTTCTGGGGCTCCACGCCATCCATCTCGCTAAGTTGTTAGTCAAATTCTCATCTCCGTAGCTAAGGTACCTAGCGCCTCACGCAATCCATAGTACAAATTTTGGTGCATTTTTCTCTGAAATACAAGTGTTGGGCGCACCATGCTAGCCATAGCCCCAGGCTAACTTTTGCGAACTCTTCTTCTTCACACCTTGAGTCATATTTGGGTCATGTTTCCTTGATTTTCTGCTAAAAACATCTAGAAATATTCATTATCTCACAAGACACAAGAAAACATGAATTCACATATTTCATAGGGATTATGAACTCAAAACAAGGCAATGTATGGGCAAAAAGATGGCAAATGTGTATCATGTGGTTAATGTGAAATAATCTATTTTGAGTATAACAAATTGCTGTAGTTTATCCTGAGTTTCTTTTTCTTTATTAAGGTGTCTAGTGTGTTTCTTGAGGACAAAAAAACATTCTAAGTTGAGGGTGCTGATGCACCGACGACTTGACAGCGCATTTGATGCTTTTAACTATGAATTGATGCAAGTTCTTGAGAAACTTTTGGTTATATTTGATTGTTTTGTATGTATTGTACATGAAAATAAACCAAATCAAAAAAACGGTGTGAAACATGCTCAAAAGATTACTTGATGGCCTATCTGACGGGCCGTCAACAATATGATGACCGTCATTCCAATCTTCATGCCTAAACAATAGCTAAACAAAAAGAGGTAAAAATGAGGGCCACAGTGATGGACCGTCACCTCTTCGACGGACTGTCAAGTGTGGATTCATCAAGATTCTGATTGAAGGACTCATTGGATAAGGAGTGATGGCCAAGGTGAAGGACCATCACCTCTTCGACGGACCGTCAAGCTTATCGTCACCAAGATATAGATTTAAGGACATATTGGATATGGAGTGACGACTGTTACCTTGCCGATGGGACATCAATTTGGGAGTCACATGTGATGTGGGACTCCTATCTTTAGTGAAGTTTTAAATTACTTTGGGCTATAAATAGTAGCTGCTAGGTTTATTTTTATTATCAGACTTTTAAGAGAGAAAAAGATCGACTTGTACGTTACTTTTGAAAGGTTCTTGAAGAAATATTATTGAGTTATTAGAATCATAATCAAGGCTTCATCTCTTATTTGTAAGTTAAATCTTCTATGATGAATATGACTTCTGTTATGAATTCAATGATCATATGTGGCTAAGTTCTATTACTAGGGTTATGTGATTCATGGTAGAATGACGTAATGATGGTGATTGATATGTGGATGAGTTTAATGATATTGTGTATATTATCAATTCTTTAGTTAAAAATGATTTCTAATGGTTGTAAACATTAGAATAAACCCTAGGTTTGACATGAAAAGAATTGACAATAGGAATTCAAGGAGTTAACCCTTTACTAATGATTAATGTTGTAAAAAGATTAATGAACTTAGGTTAATGTTCGTAACTTATTGATTATCACTCTTAGCTTGGAAATATATGAGTGATACCTAATGATAGGTTGAGAATCATGTGGATAATAAGTGAGTTAACAACCTGCACACATAGCATTAAATTAGTCCACTGCAGTCATTCACCAAATATAGGTAAAAAAACATGATGACCATAACCCTAGTTTAATTTCGTCTTGGATTAAATTGTAATAAATCATAATTGGTGTTTCTTGCATTTGACTAATAGTGAATCAAAACACCTTTCCCAAACCCCCTGTTTCATAGATATAATTGACTAAATGCAAATACTCACATAAGACTTAGTTTTCACCATATTCCCTGTGGATTCGCCCCAACCCTGTCAGGTTCTATATTTGACATCGACCGCGTTATACTTCTTATCATAGCGGTGTAATTAGGGTGTATCACTCTATAAAATTACTCCAATGACTAGAAATAATAGCCGATACAATCAAACAACGGGTCATACAATCCACTCATCAGTTCTAGGCTGATTTTTACATTTTTTAGAAGTTCAATACCACCGGTGAAACCAACAAATCGTTGGTTCATAGGACAACCCATCTTTTCATTCGTCCAATGTCCCGGTGCCATTTTCCTTCTAGTTCTTGCTGAAAGACTCGGATCTAATAATAGGGTGGGGTGTTACATCATCTCCCTCTTGGGAACATTCATCCTCAAATGAAGGCTAACTAAGTTGAAATGATAGGGAGTGAAATGCAATCCCAAAGTTGAAAGGCTATAAATGATAACCGGCGGAGTGACTTACTTTGAACTTGGATACATCAATGAACTGAAGTCATGATACACACATGCATGCTAAGAGCTGAAAGAAATTGAGAGATATGAACTTGACATGAAACTGAATAGAGTACTAAGGAGGAAACTGGTACCTCATATTAGAACTGAGCCAGAAGTGAAGAAATGCGGGTACCTAGCAAGAATATCTGCTTCGGCTTCCCATGTAGCTCCCTCAATTAGCTGATTCCTCCAACAACCTTCGCTAAAGCTACCTCTTTGTTCCTTAACTAGTAGACCTGATGACCAAGGATCTCAATTAGAATCTCTTCATATGTAAGGCTATCCTTCATATCAATTCTCTCTATCAGAACAACTAGAGTCGGATCCCCAATGCACTTTTTTTAGCAAAGACACATAGAAAACTGGATGCACAGAAGCTAAATCTGCTGGAAGCTCCAATTCATAAGCCACTTTGCCAACACATCTCAAAATCCTATAAGGGCCAACATATCTGGGATTATGTTTCCCTTTCTTACTGCACCTCATAACTCCCTTCATAGAAGACACCTTCAGAAACACCCAATCATCAACCTCAAACTCAAGCTCTCTCCTCTTAACATCCACATAAGATTTTTGATGACTCTGAGCTAGTTTTTGTCTTTCTCTAATAAGCAGAACCTTCTCCATAGCCTCATGAACTATTTCAGGTCCTATCAATGTAGTCTCACCTACCTCGAACCATCTAATAGGTGATCGACATATTCACCCGTAAAGAGCCTCAAACAGAGCCATCTGAATACCAGAATGGTAGCTATTATTGTAGGCAAACTCAATGATCGGTACGTGATCATCCCAAGTACCCTTGAAATCGATCGGTAAGATCTCAACATATCCTCTAAAGTCTGAATGTCTCACTCGACTTGACCATTTGTCTGTGGGTGAAACATTATGCTAAGCTTCACTTGAGTTCCAAGAACCTTTTGAAACAACCTCTAAAACTAATAGGTGAACTGAGTGCCCCTGTTTGAGATGATAAACAATGGAACTCCATGCAACTGAAAAAACTCCTTAATGTACAGTCTAGCATAATCCTCAATTGAGTTTGTAGTCTTAATTGGTAAGAAATGGGCTGACATTGGTCATCCGATCCACAATCACCCATATAGAATCATACTAATAGCGTGTTCAAGGAATCCCTATAATAAAATCCATATTGATCTCTTCCCACTTCCAAGTAGGAATACTAATATCCTGAAGCATACTTCCTGGTCTCTGATGCTCAACCTTCACCTATTGGCTATTCGGACAAATAGCCATAAATTCTTCAATGGCCTTCTTCATTCCATTCCACTAATAGACTTCTTATAAGTTGCGGTACATCTTGGAGGCACCTGGGTGGATAGAATATCAAGAGTTATAAGACTCCCTCAACATCCGCTCTCTCGAGTCATCTATATTTGGAACACATAATCGACCCTGATATCGAAGTACACTACCTCCCACTTAGGAGAAACCTCCACATTTTAATTTCAGACAGTATTCTTCAACTTCACCAAAATAGGATCCTCATCTTACCTTGTCTTAACCTCTGTCACCAATGAATACTCCGACCCATTCTAAATAATAACACCACCATCTGCTGAGTCGGTAAGGCGAACCCCAAAACGAGAAATCCTATGGAAATCTTTCACCAATTCTCTTGCCTACCATCCTCAACATGGGACACACTCTACATGGACAGCCGATTAAGAGCATCCGCCGCTACATTGCCCTTGCATTGATGATAAAGGACACTCATGTCATAGTCCTTGAGAAGCTCAAGCCATCTTCTTTATTTCAAATTTAGATCCTTATGAGTAAACACATACCGAAGACTCTTGTGATCCGAAACTCATCCATATACACCCCATACAAATAGTTCCTTCAAATCTTCAAGGCTAATACCACCGCTGCTAACTCTAGGTCATGCGTTGGGTAATTCTTCTCATCAGTCTTAAGCTCTCTAGAAGCATAAGCAATGACCTTACCCTGTTGCATCAATACACATCCAAGGCCAATCCTCGAAGCATCACAATAAACAACAAAGCGACTCGTGCCTTTTGTTAGGGTCAAAACTAGAGCTGAAGTGTCACTCAGTCAAAGGTGCTGCAATGGATGAAAATTCCTCTATGAACCTCCTGTGGTACCTAGCTAAATCCAAAAAGCTCCTAATGTCAATAGGGCTAACAAGTCTAGGCTATTTCTTTATAGCCTTAAGATTCTTTAGACTTTCTTGGTGTTTACTAATCCATAGAGCTTTGTATGTTATTGAATCGAAGTTTGTACCATCGAATTCATATAATTTTTCCAAATAAGTTTCATTTGCGCCATTTTCTTGTTAAGTTATTTGTCACGATCCGAATGTAGACCCGAATCGCAACACCAGACAAGGACCCCGAGAGACTCCAAGTAGACCCATGGCATGAACATACATCTAACTCAATCAAATAAAGCGGAACACTCAACATAATAGCATAGCGTAAGCATAATCATGACATAACATAGAAAACGAAACGCACTTCATACATGACAGCTAAATACTACATATAGTCTGAAAGTCTCTAACATCTCTGATGGGTTGATGAGACAACACCTCAACTAACCCGACAAGTATGGAAAATTAAACATAAAGGATAACTAATATTAACTGGTCCTCGGGAGATGAGGACTCACCACTAAACTGGATGCTAACTCAGGGAAATGAGCTAATGACGGTGCTGTGTCTGAAGGTCGGAGCCTGTATCATAAAACAATACAGCATAAAGTATGCAGTTAGTACGTGGAATGTACCGAGTATGCAAGGTAAGTAAAGCGTACATTTAAAATACGCAAAAGTTCATAAGAGTAGGACAACATGATCATAACATAAATATCATAATGAAACGTAAGGCTCAAGGTTTTCAACATTTATAAATCAATAATTTTCATAATTGTAAGAGAAAGCTTCATCAAACATAACTTCAGCCAAGTACGTAATCATATTCATGAATAAAGAATGAGGAACACGGGGAGGACTCTTCATAACCGACACCATCATGGTAGAGCCTTACATGATGCCCAAACTATCTCACTCAAGTGGGCAAAGTCTTCCCAGGCAAGGGACGTGCGGTATGTGATATCATGAAAGAGGGGATCCATTAACATTGTAATGTATCAATATTAACCTATGGTGGCACGTAATTATGAGACACCGGCGTAGTCCTTTGAATGTCTGGCTACTCGGTGCTAGACGCTACTCCCAAAAACATGCACATTAGGCTCATATGTAAATCATAAACGTCATTCATGAGATTCATGGACAAAATAAACATTAACATCGTTGATCCCCATTTAAATACATGTTTAGCCATGAATCGGCCAACGTCATAAATCGATCAATCATGAAGTCCATGCATACTTGTAAAACATGTATATACTCAGTAAGCATAAATACATGATAAGAATTTGGTAAATTCATATCATAAATCATGATGGGTTAAAGAACATCAAAATCAAGGTAAAATCATAACTCAATTTATCATAGAACATGCATGATTGGGCATAATTTTATAGAAATTGAAAACAATAAATTCATAATTCAATTAGTAGTAAAATCTACCGATTCATAAATATGGTGTGATACATGAGAGATATTAACCCATGCATAGATCATTAGGATTTCATATGAATTTGGGATAAAACCCCATAAGATTTTCAAGTAGAATTTTCTGAATCAGGAGAGATTGGGCATGGGTGTGGACGAATTCACCCACTCATAACCCTACATACCTGAGAGACTTGGATTCTATCACTCCCTTACTTGGCCAAGAGGAATTGAAGAACAATTGATGAAGAACCTTGGGGTTTTATGCTTGATCACCCTCTACACCCTTGAACTTTGCATGCATGAGTTTTGAATATGCTAGAATGACTTAACCTATCTTAATACACCCTGAAAATAGCTTAAGACGACATAGTATAGGACCCTAGGTCTTAGGAATGATTATAATACCCTTAATAAATTTTCAGTTAAAAACTGACTACCAGTCCCAACGAGGGACTGGACAAGCCGTTACCCAAGACGACGACTCATTGCATCAGTTGTCTAGTGCATTGTCCAATACTTCATATGGGCTTGCCACGGGGAACCTACGAGTCGTTAATGGTGACCACTACTCGTGGTCATCACTCGTCATCCTCACTGCCCAAATTCTCAAACCATAAGCAATTGTCTGACCACGACCCATCCCACAAATCGTGGTGTCTGACCACGACTTGTGGAGACCAACCGTAGGGTACACTGCCAAGTTTTTCTTCTCCTTCCCATAGCCCTTCACCACGACTGACTCAACGAATCGTGGGATCTGACCAGGACTCGTGGTCAAGCTCGTGGTGGCTTCCAATCACCATTTCCAAAACTTAAGACCAGAACCTCACCACGAGTCACCTAATGACTTGTGGTCAACCCCACAGGTCCAGTAACGACCCGTTCTGTGACCTAGTGCAGATTTTCCAGTTTTCTCCTTTTCAACTCCCGTGTCTGATCTTAGGTAATCTGGGGCATTATAATATCTCCCCCTTGTGAACATTCATCCTCGAATATTGGAAAACATAAATGGAATCATCATATTCAAGCACGGATCATTTAAGTTGAAAATTGACGGAATGACTACCTCTGAACTGAACTACATGGCTGAACTGAATTAATGAACCATACATACATACTTTGACATTAAAGAAACTTGGGCACATGAACTAAACATGAAAACTAAATAAAGTACTAGGGCAAAAATTGATACCTCAAACTTAAACCGAGCCGGTAGAGAATAAATGTGGATATCTAGACATCATATATGCTTCGGCTTCGAACATAGCTCCGTCAATATGTTGATTTCTCCATAAAACTTTAACTGAAGCTACCTTCTTGTTTCTTAGCCTTCAAACCTGAACATCCAGTATTTCCACCGAAACCTCTTCATAACTAAGGCTGTCTTTTACACCAGCATTGTCCACCGGGACAGCTAGAGCTGGATCACCCAAACACTTCTTTAAGAGCGATACATGAAAAATAGGATGCACAGAAGCAAATTTTGAGGGAAACTCCAATTCATATGCCACCGTGCAAACCCGTTTCACAATCCGGTAGGGGACAACATAACAAGGGCTGAGTTTTCTTTTCTTTCCAAACCTCATCACTCCCTTAATGTGAGACACCTTCAGAAACACCCAATCATCCACTTCGAACTAAAGTTCTCTCCTTGTCACATCGACATAGGACTTTTTGTCACACCCCAGAACTAGGGTAGGGTGCAACTGGAACTCGATTCATGGTCAATCAAGAAGCCGACTATATAGCATCTATAAATGTAACAGTAAGGATGACCAAGCCACCTGTCATAACCAACCAAGATAAATATTGGGCCAATATTTCCTTGACAATTAAATATTCAACATGGAAAGCCGACAAGGCTACAATAAAGCTAATCAAGGCAATGAAAAATCAATATGACTACACAACCCACACTACTATACAAACTAGTCGACATCAGCCTCTATAGAGTAAACAAACTGAAATGCACGGGACAGGGCCCAGGCCTACCCATGTTGTACACAAAACTGAAAATAGTCCAAATTAGGACATGGCTCCTAGAAGAGAGAAGCATACCAGTATTCTGCTGAAGTCTGGCTCCTACTACGTCCGATGATCTGAGCCTCGGCCTGTACCTACAGCAAGATTGTAGGAAAGGTCCAAAGATTAAGGGACGTCAGTACGAATAAAATGTACTAGTATGTAAGGCTGAAAACTGTACACATGTAAGATAAAAATGATAACTAGGCCAGAAATAAGGAGTAGTAACAACCCAAAATTCTGAAAACATAAACCTAACAATAACTCATTATTGAAGTGTAAATGCAACCATCTAATGCACAGTAAAGACTATAACTAACATGCCAGCAGACAACCGACCATAAAATCTTTATATAATCCATCAAGCCAGTGTACCACACCGGGGTAAAAATAAAAATGCCTCCAGTCGGTGTACCATACCGAGGTAAAAATAAAAATGCCTCCAGCCGATGAACCATACCGTGGTAAACTCCATCCAGCCGGTGTACCACACCGGGGTAAAATAACAAGACCTCCAGCCGGTGTACCACATCGGGGTAAAATCAATAAAGCTTAGAAAAAATCATAAATGGAGCCGATATGGCTTATATACAGGACCAGCTCAATACATACAATATAGAAATGAAGAATACTAAACATGTGGCTTGCATAGGCCTCCTTCGTAATGCATAACTGGAACTGAGTACATATAACATATAAAGCTAGAAAATGGAACTTAAATGCATGTATTAAATACTTGTATAAATCCTAAGGAACTACAGATAACCTAAGAGATTCAACAAAATTTATTGATCGTCTCCAAGGGACATTAGAGCTCAGAAACTCGCTAGCTTGTCATTCGGCTTAAGGGAAAGGGATTATGAAATCTCCCCTTGGCCTGACATATTTAATAACATACACATAAGATAAAGGACAACCATAACCAGGTAATCCTAATTCGGTAAGCTCATTTACCCTCAATAGCTTGCGACGTCTTTACGTAGCTAAAAATCGTTTACACGTCCTCATCTCGGTTCTTTCACCAATTTCAGTTAGAAACCATACCTTTAAACACATTTAACATCACATATATATACACATGACATACAGTAAGTACCAGCTAACAATGCCCACGCTGAGGTGTCTCCAACTCCATGTACAACTACGATAACAATCAACACAATATCACACTTTAGGTGTCTCACTTCGGCTAGGCATAATCTTAACATTTATCCTCAATAANCAATATCACACTTTAGGTGTCTCACTTCGGCTAGGCATAATCTTAACATTTATCCTCAATAAAACATGGGACTTTAAAGATTAAATGAAGCTTAACATAATTCCTCAAGACTTTTAAATAGGTTTCTGTCTCATTCGATTTACAACACAGGAATCGTGCTTAAAATAATGATAGACGCCTTACATACCTTTCTCCGATGAACTTTTCTCTAGCCGATTTCCTATCTCAATGATCAGCCTTCAACCTCCTTAATCCAGTGGTTTTATAGGACAAAAACAAGCTTAATCTATATCAAATAAATTTAGCCAACATAACTAATCAGAGGCAGTCAAAATAGCAACAACACACAGCAACATCAACAACATTTAGCAATTTTCTCAACTAATTTTCAGTAACTTTTGAGGGAGAAAATAGAGGAAATTTTACCTTTGTTTTTCTGTGATTCTACCCCTAAATATGAAGTATAATTCCATAAAAATAAACAGCTAAAAATCCTAAGGAAAACGAGCAAAACTCAGCTAACAAACAGTGCAGCTCATTTAGCTTCAAATTCCAGATTTTCGCTATGCAATTTGAGAGGTTTAAAAGGGGAGAAATCCTTACCTTTTCTCCTAATTTCAACACCTACTAAAAAATGGATATATAGGCAGTCCAAATAGATTTTGAAATGCAGAAAAACTTCTTCAAAACCTTGCCAAAATGAGCTCCAAAACAGCCCCTCATACTTGGCAAGGTAATCTCAACTTATCTTGTGATTTTCTTGAACTTTTTTTTATGTTCCTCCTTGATTTTATTTGTCCTAGCTGCTGGAATTGAGAGAGAAATGGAATCCTTAGAAATCTGGTCGACTTATATTTAGATGGAAATGTTTTCTACAAGTGAAAAATCAGATTTTAAGTAAATAGGGCGTTGGAGGCGCTAGGGTGTCATTCCCGCATCACCGCTAGCTATGGTTCGGTAAAATTCTCATAACTTCTTACTCCAAACTCAGATTGACAAGAGGTTTGATGTTATGAAAACTATACTCAAAGACCTTTAATTTTATAGGTCGTGGGGCTTCTAATTCATTATATATTGGGATTTATGGTCATTTAAAGTTGACCCTTATTTATGAACTTCACATACTCTTTGGTTTTTTGATCGTACACATTTCCCTTGTCACCTACGACCAATATAAAACCCTTACTTTCCCTAACCTAGCATAAAATATCAAATAATCACCAAAAACAATTCGGGGTGTTATATTTCCCCCCCTTAGGAACATTCTTCCCCGAATGGAAATTAATTTCACTTAATATGCATCAAAATAGATACTCAGTAACTTAAGTATCAAACACATACCTTAACATCACATCGACATTGTAAATAGGTGAGGATATTTATTTTTCATTTCCTCCTCATCCTCCCAAGTCACTTCCTCGATGTTATTACTTCTCCATAATACTTTAACTGAGGCGACTTCTTTGGTTCGAAGTTTTCTGACTTGCCGGTCAAGAATAACAACTGGAACCTCGGTGTAGGTCATCTCCTCAGAAATTCGGACATCATCAGTAGGCATAACACGAGTTGGGTCTCCTATACACTTCCACAACATTGATACATGAAATACTGGGTGGACTGCCACTAACTCCGGTGGAAACTCCAACTCATAGGCCACTTTTCTTATCCTGTGGATAACTCTGTAAGGCCCAACATATCTAGGACTCAGCTTGCCTTTTCGGCCAAATCACATAACGCCTTTCATAGGTGACACTTTAAGGAAGACCCAATCATCAACAACAAACTCCAGAGCTCGATGGTGTACATCTACATAAGACTTCTGCCTACTCTGGGATGTCTGAAGTCGATTTCTAATAAGTTTCACCTTGTCAATAGCTTGCTGCACTAATTCTTGCCCCAATAACTCTGCCTCACTGAGTTCAAACCAGCCCACAGGTGACCTGCATTTTTGCCCATATAAAGCTTCATATGGAGCCATCTAAATACTTGCCTGGTAGCTATTATTACAGGCGAACTCAATCAAGGAAACATGATCATCCCAGCTTCCGCCAAAATCTAAAACACAGGCACGCAATATGTCTTCAAGCGTTTTAATGGTGCGTTCAGCCTGTCAGTCTGTCTGAGGATGAAATGCGGTACTGAGGCTTACCTGAGTGCCCAGGCCTTTCTGGAAAGACTTCAAGAAGTTTGCTGTGAACTGAGCACCACTTTCAAAAATAATGGACAAGGGGATGCCATGTAGGCGAACTATCTCTCGTATATAAAGCCTAGCATAATCCTCTGCAGNTATATAAAGCCTAGCATAATCCTCTGCAGCATATGTGGTCTTAACTGTCAAGAAGTGAGTTGATTTAGTGTATCTATCAACTATTACCCAGATAGAATCATGCTTCCTTCTCGTTCTATGCAATCCTGTAATAAAATCCATATTAATCACCTCCCACTTCCAGGCTGGAATTTCTATATCCTGCACCAGACCTCCAAGCCTCTAGTGCTCAACCTTTACCTTTTGGCAATTGGGACATTGAGTCACAAGACCGGTGATGTCCTTTTTCATGCCATTCCACTAATATAGTTGCCTCAGGTCACGATACATCTTTGTGGCACCTGGGTGTACTTAATATCGAGCATAATGAGCTACATTCATAATTTGCTCCCGTAGTTCACCACATTAGGTACACATAGACGGCCCTGGTATCTAAGAACTCCATCGGGTCCACAATCAAATAGGCTCTTCTTCTATTGTGGTATATTGTATCCCAGTAAGACTAACCCTGCATCATCATATTGTCATTGCTTAACTTCCGCTACCAAGGACAATTCTGCTGTATTTTTGACAATAACACCCCCATTTTCGGCATCCAGTAACTGAATCTATAAGTTAGACAACTGTCGTAGTGCCTTCATCATTTCAATCCTGTCAACCTGAATATGACTCAAGCTACCCATAGACTTGCGACTTAGCGCATCAACTACAACATTTTCCTTGCCCGGATGATACTAAATGCTAATGTCATAATCTTTCAGCAATTCTAACCACCTTCTGTGGCGTAAATTCAACTCCTTCTACTAAAACAAATATTGTGGGCTCTTATTATCTTTGAAGATATCAACATGTACTCCGTATAAGTAATGGCGCCAAATCTTCAATGCAAGTACCACTGGGGCCAACTCAAGATCATGGGAAGGATAATTTTGCTCGTGCTTCCTCAACTTTCTAGAGGCATAAGCAATGACCTTGTCGTGTTGCATCAGAACACAACCTAGCCCCACTCTCGAAGGATCACAATAGGCCACATAACCCTTGACACCCTCTGGAAGAGTCAGGACAGGTGCTGAAGTAAGCCTATCCTTCAATTCCTGGAAACTTCGCTCACATGCCTTTGTCCACTGAAACTTAACTGCTTTATGAGTCAACATTTTCAATGGTGCAGCGATAGTAGAGAAACCCTCCACAAATCGGCGATAATAACCTACTAACCCAAGAAAGCTGCGAACCTTTGTAGGATTCAAGGGTCTGGGCCAAGTCTTTACTGCCTCTATCTTCATACTATCCACTCTTATACCTTCAGCTGTAATTACATAACCAAGGAAAGCCACAAATGTTAGCCAAAACTCACATTTAGAAAATTTAGCATATAACCTATGCTCCTGTAGAGTTTGTAATACTGCTCTCAAATGACCTACATGCTCGGCCTCGGATCACGAGTAAACCAGAATATCATCAATGAAGACGATCACAAATACATCAACAAAAGGCCTAAACACTCGATTCATCAGGTCCATAAAAGTTGTTGGGGCATTAGTAAGACCAAATGACATCACTAAGAACTCTTAATGGCCATATCTAGTCCTGAAGGCAGTCTTGGGGATATCAACTTCCCTAACCCGTAACTGATGGTACCCGGATCTCAAATCAATCTTTGAGAAACATC
>JACEIK010005659.1:0-79447 GCA_018107945.1 Datura stramonium
ATAATTTTTACCTATGTTTTAAAATATATAATATACTAAAATTTATATAAATCACGAATGATACTATTCAACAACAAAATTTTAATCCAAATTATCCAACTAATATTATCCATATATGCGCAAATGTGAAATATTATTTGACAAAATCAAGAGTTAGCATACATAAGTTTACAAGAACTTCTAAAATAAAAGATTCAAAAAACATCTAACGGCCTTGTAACTATCAACTAATACTCTAAAAAAGGTATTTACTGCTTTCATATATTTCTTGTTCTTTTGATTCACCTACAAAACCATCATAAATTCAAGAGTTAGCATACAAACATTAGCGTGACTTATAACCTCTAACATTAGTAACCACACCACCAAATTAAATTAAATAATGAAATGTGAGAATATGGATAATAATAGTTTTATGATTGATCTATGCAAAATCATGTTAAACTAAAGACTACACTCAAACAGTTTTCTTTCTGAATACATTTTTACTAAGTTTAGATTCCTACAAGATGCTCTAAAGTAAAGAATACAGTACCAAATAACAACTCTAGAAATATTAAAGAAGATGGGATATTGGTGATATGACAAGTTAAAAAAATTAAATGTATGAATAGACGTGTGTCACGACCGGAGTCTATACCCTGGACGAGACACGGTACTTGGAGTCACAAGTAACCCCAAGTCAACCCATGCTCTATCATAACACTGGTAATTTGAATAAACATATGCGGAAGCTTTAAATAAATAAAATCATTTAAGAAAAACTATATCATAAAGCTTTATACAACTAAAAACAAAACTGAAAATCTGAATTTGTGTCTGAAAGCCATATATATCTGATGAGTTAGTGGGACAAGCCCCCAGCTAACTCTAAAGTCTACTGAATAATACAAAACTTAAGAAAAACAAACATTGTTCTTAAAAGATGAGGACTTGCCACTGGTGCAGCTGAAAACTCCTGATTGAGATCTACTAACGTCTGCAACTGTATCATAAAACAATATAGCATAGAAGGTACGCATCAGTACTTTGAATGTACTGGGTAAGTAGGAGAAAACATAACACTAAGAATAAATGACTAAGCTGTAATGACAAGCAATGACCAACTAAAATGCTGAAAGTGAATAACTAAAATATAATGAGATAGTCAAAATGACCCTGTCTGATGGTCAAAGACATGCCCTAAGTCTGAGATACTGATCTGAATTACTGTACTGAACTGATATGATTTGAGACTGAACTGACTAGTGGGAGAGTCTATAACCGACATATAATCACGTGAGCTAGACGTGGAGTCCGATGTATACACCCCGTCAAGAGGAACAAAAATACTTTGCCAGGGTATAAAGGCATGAACTGGGTAATCATAGGTCTGGGGCCATGAAGCCAATAAAAATAACCTACGGTGGCAACGTAGTTCTAGAATCCTGGGTACGCTAGAACCCCGGTCCACTCTCAATGCTAAGTCCTACTCCCACTGGATAGTCCTAACATGACTACTACTACCAAGCTGAGAGCTCAAAACTGGGCCCAAGACTAAGTTAGGGATACTTATCTGGAAGTACCCTGAGAGTCTTATCTGACCAGATTTAGTAACAGATGTTCTAAGACTGGTCAGAGTTACTTAGCTAGAAGCGTCAAAACCGTCTAAAGAACAAACTGATAATTGGAAGTTCTGGTTCTATGACTGGTCAGAGCTGCTTATCTAGAAGTGTCAAAACCATCTAAAGAACCAATTGAAATCTAATAATGGATGTCTGAGTCTAAATACTGATAACTGGGAGGCACCACTGACACCTCTGGAAAAGACTGTAGTCAAACTAATCAGCTGACATTTCTGAAATTACTGAGTGGGCTAATATCCTGACTGAAACTGGACTAGCATGAACTGATTAAGATAATCAACTGATATTAACAACATGGGAAATCCCAACACTGATAATAGACCATTCTGTAGAACTCTAAGTGTTTTGAGTGGACTGAGACTTTGAGGCTGAATATACCAAGATATTAACTTCTACTCAAGGATCTATGTCAATCAGTTATAACTCGATCAAAATATAACATATCGACATAAAATTTATGTTTTGAGTCCAAATCATACAATTTCTACCCTAATTTATGATAAAGAACTTGAATAAGGAACCTTCAACTAACCAAAGGCTCGAGAGTCTAGGAAAATCATAAGACATACCTTTTCTTACTCAATTCATAGAATCAAAAATCCAGAGTGTAATATACGTTATGGGTTCCTTATTCATGCAAGCTCATAGTTCAAATCATACAATAAACATATATAGTGAAATCATGGTAAAATTCATGTACATACTTCATAAGAGCCATATCTTTAAAATAGTGCTAATACATAGTAAAATTCTATAAAACATGCTACCAATATTTCATATACCTAAATAAAAAATTTGGGAGTAATTTCATAACATACATTTCTGCTTATCATGAGGGTCTTGAAATTTACGGAAAATAAATGAGGGATCATGATTAGATTGAGATCTTAAGACATAATTTTTTTTCTAAAATTTAGTAACTAGGGTTTTACATAAAACTCGGATGCAAGGATGAAAGGGGATCCTTTTTGCAGTCCCATATACCTGGTTGGAGGATTTCTCTAAAGGTCTTGAAGCTGCTACACCTTGGAGAGGAACCCTAGTTCTTGAGCCTTGAGAGAAAAAAAAAATAGAGAAGAAGGATTCGTGAGACTTTAGGATCGAATGAGGGACTAGGTTAGATGTTCCCCTTAAAAACGTCCCACTAGATACCCAAAATGACATAGTTTAGGAGTTAGGAGCATAGGATTTTATAAAAACATCCCTAAAAATTCGTAGGAAAAATACATCTTCCAGTCCCCACGAGGCACTCCACGAGTCGTGCAATTGACAACGACTCATGGTGCCAAGTCGTCGAGTGCATTGGAAATTTTCTCAAAAATCCCTCGAATCTACAGACCACTGACTTGATGAGTCATTTTCTGACCTAACAACTCGTGACTCCTTCCATTGCCACTAAATCCAACAATCCTATTCTTTAATCCCATGACTAATACGAAGAGTCATGACTTGCTACGACAACTCATCATTTCCCCTCATTGTCACACTGCCTCGAGACTGACATTTTTCCAACGATCATCGTAATTGGTTGTTGACTCACCTAACGGTTCGTGGTCACCATCTGTCACCACTAAAACCTTTATCCTATACTTCCCCTCAATGACTCTCAGGATGAATCATTACAGAACTTAATGAGTCATCAAGTCTTCCGTCCCCTGGAGTCTTGACATTTTAGGATGCTGCTCATGCTAAGGACCCCATGACTTGTCTCCTCATCCCATGAATCATGACGTGGGTCATTACCTCAGATCTTTGAACAAGACTTCATTGACTGCTTGCCATGAGTCTCACAATGACTCGTAGAGTCACCTAATGAGTCGTACCATGACTCATTCTGTGGTGAAATTTCCACTTTTCTTCAAAATTCTTTCTTTAAGTCTGGGATCTGATCATAGAAACTTTCGGGGTTATAATATCTCCCCCTTGGGAACATTCGCCCTCCAATGTAGGTTAAACATATTGAAAGGATAGCGACAAAACTGAAATCCTAAATACTACACACCCGAAACTGAGAACTGATGGAGTGACTGAGCTAAAAGGCTAGGGAAAGAGTTGGAATCCCGAGAATTGAATGTAAGGCTGAATGCCAATGGAGTATGTGACTCCAAGATAATATGACATATCTGAACTGAATATCTAAAATGTACATGCATTCTAAGGCGTAAGAGGGACTAAAAGACATAAAACTGACATGTGACTAAGTAGGGCACTAAGGAGAAACTGTTTCTCTCAAGCTGGAACTGAGCGATTAGGGACGGAGATGTAAATCCCATAACTGGTTTTTGATATCTAAATAAGTGGCCTTATCTATATTTAGTTTCCCAAGTAGTTTCTCCTACTTGCTGATAGTTCCTTAAAACCTTCACTGAAGCAACTTCCTTATTCCCCCAACTTACGATCTTGGCGGTCAAAAATCTCAACTAGAACCTCGTTTTCAAAGAGACTGTGATCCTCACCAACACCTCGTCACCTCTTTCCTGGTAAAATCTTTAGAGACACCTTGCTAGATATACTAACTTCCTGAATACCACCACACTATTAAAGCCTATCACTAAAATCATCTCACGACTCCTCTGCAACATATTTTATCCAAGAATTTCCCTGTCTCCCTAGTAGGACTGACAACTATATCTCATGAACTTATACATATTGAGCATCTAAGGTATAAATAGAAAGTTATTCTAAGTATATCTATTACAACAATCCTCCTGCTATAGGTGAACGTACACATGGCTTAGAGAAAAGAAATCACAAGTAGAAATCATTCAAGGAGCCTAGTCTAAGCATACACATGATGTAGCATTATCTGTTGCACCGTTAAGGAGAATATGAGGGATTGGGTTCTTGGAGCTGAGCATATTGTGAGACATGAGTTTGTACATAACGAGTCTCACGATATGAAACTGCAATTTTTGAAATCATGGAATAAGACTGAGATCGCTGTCTGAAACGGTTATCTATATTCTAGGAGTCTGTACATAAACATAAGTAGAATGTTACATCAACTGAAATACAAGAGTAAATAGCTAAATAGGAAGGATTGACATCCCATATCTATTATTTTTGGAGCCCTTCTACTAAAACACTTAGGGCTTGACTTGGCCTTCTTAACTTATCATCTCCCCATTAGTTTAAAGTTACCATTCTCATGCTCTTAGATCCTTTCTTAAGTCTAAGTTAACATCACTAACTCTTGAATTCTCACTTGCCTCGAAAGTTATCTTTGAAGGCTTCATACTTATATCCATTTCATACCTATCACAGGATAATTCTCATATTGGAATTCTAAAGGCATCTCGTACCTTATATTGTGGCTCCTGGGCCTAACAACATGCAAGGATCAACATAAAAAGTTCATAACTTACCCGCATCTATATCCGAAGCTGTCTGCCATCTGCACTAAATTTTGGGCCCTACTGATATGGGTGAGTTGCTAGAGCTGCTGGAATGGTTGGCTAAGTCTTCCCATCTCCAGCAAAAGGGAAGTTCTTCATTCTATGGCCCAGTCCACCACATCCAAAACATCATTTTTTACCGAGCAAAAAGTTACTGGGGTGGCTCCTTCCACATTTCTCGCAAGCCGGGTGACCTCACAAGGCTAAAGAAGAGGTAGTCGACGCTCTACCTTCGCCCCATTTAGCTACTGGACAATCTCTATGTTTATGGACCGACTTGCCGCACAAAAAACAACCACTTGAACTAGCCATGCATTCTCCCAAATGGTTCTTCCCTCAATTCTTGCAAGCTGGGTATGTAATCTCCCCTACTTTGGGTTTGGGTTGGGCACTGATTATTAGTGGATTGGGTATGATGATCTTCGACGGGACTGGAAACGAGGTCCACCACTTATCCAACATTGTGAATACCCTGAGTCCCCTGTCCTTGCTCTCTTGCTCCCCTTTTCTTTTCGCTTGAACTTTCCATTCACTTTCAGACTGTGAAACTCAGGTGGACTTCTTTTTGTGACATTTTGAACACTTGTAGCTATCGTCTCTTTGGTAGGGTTCCCATGTGCATTTTCCTATTGGTTAAGCTGAGTAGTCGTGGCCCGTGTTAACACTCTGAGGGCAGCCCCGAGCTCTGCATCCGTCACTTTCCCACTGAGGGGGCCTACCGGAGTTGGTGGGACTGGTGGACTCCCGTTATTTTTCCCTCTTCCACTATCTCTTCTGGGTGGCATTGTCTGCGAACGTGTAAAGCATGAGTTATAAGAGAAACTTTAGAGTTTACACTCTATCACGCGATAAGAATAATGACAGAAGGGAATTTTTCCTAAAAATTCCTTGTAGCCTCCCTGTCATAAGTGTGGCATGCTTCACACCCATGAAAAGAACTCTTCTTGATACGACTTTCAGACATCCTAGGACACTCTAAACCTGGCTCTGATACCACCTGTAATGATCTTGGCCCAACACTGTGAAGTATTATCCACTCTTGGGCCGAATCCCAGCACAATTTTGTCCCCATGGGTACGCTAAATCCAAAAGGCACCTCTCAGTATTAAGTTCAGTCCACTACTAAATAGCTCAAGACTCTCCTCTCTTTTTCGATGTGGGATTTTCCTAAGTAAGTAGGAGACGCTAACCCTTAGAACATGCTTGATATTATATGTGTACAAAGTTAAAGTTAGTTTGGAGAGAATTCACATACACAAACAAAAATAGGTATAGAATATTTCCTTAGCTAACTCCATTCATAGAACATAATTTGAATTTAGCACAGAACTATGACAACTAAAAGAATATGAGGCATTGCCTAAAACATGACATCTAGCATTAATTTTGAACATGATTTCTAGGATGTTCTGACATATGAATTTTATCTAACCGTATACAGAGTAAAACATTGAGATTATGTTCTCTACAAAGAAACCTATAGGGGAAGGCCTTTCATTATAGTAGAAAGATTAAATCAATCTCTATTATTGCAATAACTTTTGTCACATAAGGTTTGTGATACACAGATAACTACAACTAGACATATTTAAGATAGCCCAAAAAAATTAAACTAATCTAGCTTATTTGAGAGCATTAACAAAACAGAGAAAAATAGAGAATAGACTACCACTCCTTTTTTGCGATCAAATATGCTTTTAAATTATTTTTAGGGAAACACACTTTATTTTAAAGAAAGATTCAAATTTATGAAAATTCAAAAGATTTTAAATAGCACACGCAACTTCCTTTACAAAACAGACACTAATG
The DNA here is from genome assembly GCA_018107945.1 of Datura stramonium. Classification (NCBI taxonomy): domain Eukaryota; kingdom Viridiplantae; phylum Streptophyta; class Magnoliopsida; order Solanales; family Solanaceae; genus Datura; species Datura stramonium. The sequence goes on from JACEIK010005659.1 coordinate 6,830, forward strand.
AACAAAAACACAATGACACTCGAAATAAGAGAGAACACAAATATAGGAGATAACAAATAACAAATTTGAACATTATATATATATATCAAATAACACATTATTACGGGAGATGAATCAAGATATTTGAGAGGAAAAAGTCCAAAAACACTGTGTTTACAAAAATAGAACATAATTGCCTCAAGATCCCAGTATTTTAAGCCAATTCAGACTGTAAAAATTGCAGAAAATTTTTTATACATCATTGCCTATGGTGAAAGTACTAGAAAGTTTTATATCATAAAAAATTTATTATTATTCCCTTAACACAATTAAAGGAATGAGTACTAAATGCAATCCCATTACATTTGACAAAGAGCAAGTGTTATCTAACATTAGCGAACTGCCGGAGGTAACCAATAATGAGAAAACTAACTTTTTACGTGGATGAGTTCAACACATATAGAAGAAAAATAAAATGGAAGGGAGAATAGAATATTAAAGCTGGAACCGAACCTGAAAGGCTTTTACAGGCATCCCTAGCTTGAAAGGTAACATAACACCATATCCCAAAAACAATGATGTATTTAGAGTAATATTTTTCACAAATTTGTACATTTTAGTCTAAAGAGAAGATAACCAAATAGAAATAGCCCATTATAACTTTCTCTAAATAAGAATGTGACAATTAAGTTACTTACATTTAGTGAATTAATAGTTTCGATGGAAAAATGAAACAATTATATGAATTTTGCGTTGTTTCATAACCTACTTTGGAATAATGGAAGCCCCAAAAGGAGTATCCAAATCCACAGTGACATCAAAACCTCCATTATATAATACATCACACAAATCAAAAGTAGAAAAAAAAACAAAGGGAATCACTTAATAATATATGTACCTCTATTTCTCTCATCCCTCGTTTAACTATCTATACATTCTGAATCTCATAACTCACCAGTCAGAAAGTATTGTCTGCGAAGATATAAAGAGAAATTAAGAGAAAATATTTGGTTTTATCAAAAAAATATAGAGAAAAAGGGAGAAATTATAGTATAAAAACCCTAATAAATCCAATTCTTCAATCAAAATCAAGATTATAAACTCCACAAGAAATTGATAAGATAAAAGAGATGAATGAGAAAAAAAATCCTAAATCCTCAGGGACGAGAAAACCTAGATCTGAGCTCTTTCTTATGACCTACCTCTTCTCGATGGTCAACGATCTTAGAGTGTTAATGCTTGCTTTGATATGTTTGATGCAACGGACTTTTCAGATGTGTTCTTCATGTGAAATTGAAGGTATGTGTTCTTCATTTCTAGGAGGATTAATGCTTAATGCTTCCTTCTATATGTTTGATGAAGCTACCTGGGTTTAAGAAAAATGAGATATACGGGCAGGTGGTTTAAGATATTAGAATATTAAATTATATACAAAATAAGAAAACAAAAATCTGGCCGAGTGTAGATAAATTAAAGGTGAAAATATTGTGGGAATTAATAACTGTTCCAATAAGTATTTTTACCAGAAAACTGTTGTCATAGTCATATATATTGCAACGGTTTGTAATACCATTGCAACAAGTAATCGTATAGCAATGATGTTTATACTTATGCAACAACTAAATGGTAAAAGTGTTCCAAAAGAACCAAGATCTTTATGCAACACTTATAATTGTTTCAATAGACTATCTATTGTAGCAGTTATATAACCGTTACATAAAAAATTATTGTCATAGGTTCATTTTTCAGTAGTGATCTCTTCTTCAAATAATGGGAATAGGGTGGGATGAGATTTTCATGAACAATTACTCAACATATTTATGATTACTTACTCAATATCCCTTGAGTAGAAGACTTGAGATGAGATTGACATGAGGAGAATGATTGAGGGATTATAGGGAGTTATTTCTGTGTGTGGGAGAAATAAGGAATGAAGTGGGGGATATGGGGGGTTTCTACATGTTAAAAAGGCAGAGTGGTCAGGTAGACCTGCATGTTTAGCATAGAACCTGATTGCGGAGGAGTAGTCATCGCAGCACTCTAGCCAAATGCAATGAAATTCACTATGTTGGAACCTCATTACGGTGAGCCATGAATTCCTGAGTTAGCCAATTATATCGTGCTATACATACCTGGTCATTGTGGCGCACTGCCATCATAGTTAAATTCAATTCAAAGGGCATCGCGTCATGGTGAAATGTCCCTTCCTATACTTAAGGAAAATTTTCAGCTTACTTAACTTGGCATCGCAGTGCGAATTTTTGAATTGAGATAGATCAAGAATTATTACAATTTCTTAGATTCATGGACCCAATTCAATTCAGTGGAATTCTTTATTCACATTTTCTCCACCAAAATCATTTTCTCTACCACTTTTGGCCAACCTTCTAAACAACAAATAGATCAATTAACGAACATGAAGACTAGTTGAATTACTGAGCCTCCCGATGTTACCCATTGCGGTACATTATATGATGGGCATTGTGTCATAGTGACCTTTGTATTGTTTTAGATTTTCCATCCCACCCTATTTTGACTTGTGTATGCTTTTAGCTCCCCGATGAGACCTTTTTAGCACCATACCTACATATTATACATTCAACACAACCCATTAGCATGAACAAAAAGAAAAACCATGAAAGAAATTAGGTGGTTAAGTTGCCTCTGTCACGACCCGAGCTAAGACCCCGGATGCGGCACGGGACCTAGAACTACGAATGACTCCAAGCTAACCCATGGCATAGCATAATGCTAACACAACAACAACTACTAGAACATAACTGAGTGGAAGCTTAATTAAAACATAAATAATAAAAAGGAAAGGATAAAAATTTGATTACAACACTTAGTCATAAGCTAAAACTAGAACTACACTATCTGAGAGCCTCTATAATCAGATGAGATACTGGGACAATCCCCCAGCTAACTCCAACTTCTGAAACTATAAAAAAACTAAAATAAAGAAAACGACCTCCCATCCTTGAAAGATGAGGATTCACCATAGTCAGCTGATAGAGTCCGAAGCATGTCTAACCGCGGGGCAGAGTCTGAATACCTAGATATATATCATAAATTATATAGCACATAAAGTATGCAGTCAGTACTTGGAATGTACTGAGTATATGGGAAACATAACTGAAGCTAGGAATATGCTAGTATGTGGAGAAAGACTTATCTAAATACATAACTGAACACATAAATGAGGTTAAGTACAATGACCCTATCTAAGATTCATAACTACTGATATGATATGCTTATTTTAAAACATTTAATGAAATATAAGTAAATCTAGTTTTTGGGTCATGCACATGTACTGAATTACTGAATCTAAAATTATAAACTAAAAACTGCAACTGAAATAACTGTACTAAAACTGAAACTGAAATGTACTATGGGAGAGATTATTAATCAACAAACTCCAATATAATCCTTATGGAGCCCAACCTTTAACCCCCATTGGGAGGGTGTTCATATCTTTTTAAGGGTAAGAAATCTAACTAGCCTGATATCACTCGTGAACTAAGAGAGACACTCTCTACTAATGTTGTAGATACCTTCTTCTTGGTTCCTTCTTCCATAACTAGAGCTCGGAGAAGGAAGAGATAAGAGGGCCCTATGGAGAATGTGGTCAGAAATCCAACCCCTTCATGCGCCTATTGAGGAAAGGAGACACTCTCAAATAATGAGAATCTCATATTCCTTGGGCTAAGAGAAACATTCTCTACTATTGAGAATCCTTTATCCTATGATGGCACGTAGTTCTAAGAACTGGGTATGCTAGAACCCTAGCCTACTCAGTGCTAAGTACTTCTCCCAAATGAACATAAAGATACATGTAACTAATAAATCTAAAGTTAATGTCGTAAGACTAGTTGGAACCACTTTATCTAGCAAGAGTCCCAAGAGCCTAAATGACCATGACATACCGATACTGAGGGCTCATAACTGAGGTTCTAAGACAAGTCAGGGCTACTTTCTACTAGCAAGAGGCCTGGGAGTCTAAAGAACCATAAAAATATTGATCATACTGAATTCATGAGAGTCTAGTCAGGGCTACTTTCTACTTGCAAGAGGGCTGGGGATCTAGAGGATCATGAACATGCTAATCATACTAAATCCAAATCATAGTGTAAATCATATGTACTGACTTCAAGGTAAAATCATATATCTCAAACAGACCATATTTTCTAAAACAACTAATTCATCGGCTGAACTTTGGAAATCATGCTAAAGCCTAATCATGGGGATTCATCATGTAATTAAGAGTGAAATCATGAACATCATGTGCTATTTATCACGAGAACCTTGAAAATCATGTAAGACAAGAGAGAAATATTCATAGAATGGAAACCCTAAAACATGCTTTTCTAGGGAATCAAAGTAGCTAGGGGTTTGAACATAAATTGGGATACAAGGTGAAACAAGATCCTTGTTGAAGTCCCACATATCTGGCTTGAAGAAATCCCCCAATAGAACTTGAATCTTGAAGCTCTTGGAGAAGAACCATAGGTGTTATTGAGCCTTGAGAGGAAGAGAGAAGAAGATCTTATAGATGATTTGAGAAGGAATGAGGGATTAGGCTATGAAAACCCCTTTAATTAGACCTTTAGGAGTCCCAAAATGACATCATTTAGGAGTTAGAAGCATATAATTTTACTAAACTAACCTTGGGATTTCGTTTTACAAATCTGCCTGATGGTGCCAATGACTTATACAACCAGTCGTTGTCTACCATAACTACTTGTTATATCCTCCTGTTCCCTCTAGAACAAAATTGTAGTTTTTTTATTCTCCAACCAACAACTAGACAGGACGATTTGTTATTACACACCACGAGTCATCCTATGACTTGTGGTTAGGGGATACCCCTTGCATTTCTCTGAAGTTTCTTTCAATGTATCATCACCATGGGTCGTCACTCCTCATGACGAGTTGTTTTAGCCTTCCATTGCTATTGAGCCCAAATGTGTACCTTTTCCGGACTCCACTCAACAACCCATTAAGATGATCCATTACATCATGTAACGAGTCATTGATTTACTCATTAGTCCTTGGACGTCTGGATTGTTGGTTTGCAATGGGGCATATAACCGGTTGTTGTTCCTCATAATGACTTATTACTTCCTCTCATGATTATAAAAGTCATGTCGCACACTTTCCGAAACCCTTCCAACGGCTCTTCCTAATGACCTGTTACCTAGACCAATGTGTCGTCCTTCAACTCGTTAGCTCTGGGTAAAATTTTCACCAACTTAAGACTTCCTTAGGATGGGCGACTTAACGGCCCGTCAGACAAAACGACGACTTTTCACATGAATTTTCCTATGGAGCTTTTGTTGGTTCCCTACTGAATTCCATTCTAACTTTGGGGTTTGATATGGGGAACTTTTTTGGGGTATTATAATATCTCCCTCTTGGGAATATTCGTCGTCGAAAAGCTAAAAGGCTAAGAAAAGAGATGCAATCCCAAGAACTAAATACTAAATGATGAGTGCTAATGGAGTGTTTGACTCTGAACTGAATTACATGACTGAACTGTAATCATGATTCATGCATTCATGCTAAGACATAAGAGGGACTGAAAGACATGAGATTAACATGTAACTAGGTAGAGTTATGAGGAGGGACTAGGTAGAGTTATGAGGAGGGACTATTTCTCCAAACTGAAACTGAGCTGGGAAGGACGAAGTTAAAACTCCTAAAAGTACTTTCTGATATCTAAATAGATGACATGATGACTAATCTGATAGAGAGTAAGAATTATCTGAATTTGACTTTCCAAGTAGTCCCTTCTACTGGTTGATTTCTCTATAATACCTCCATTGGAATTTCCACCTTGCTTCCCCAAATTTATGAACCTGTCGATCCAAGTTTTCAGCTGGAACCTCCTTTCATTAGAGTCTTCCATTCCCATCAATACTTCGCCACCCTAACATCTCATCTCCCCGTATAAGCACACCATTCTAACTGCACCTACTTCCTAAATGCCAACACATAATGCAAGCCTGCTGCTATACTCATGTTTACGTGTCACGACCCGAGTTAACACCCCAGCCGTAACATGAGACAAGGAACCCCGAAAGGCTCCAAGTTGACCCATGGAATAATCACCGCATAACACTTAATGATATGAACTACTAAGAAAACGTAACTGAGCGGAAGCTAACTTTAAAAGCCAAGATTAACATTTAAGGAGATTATCTAGAAAAACATAATACATAGATTGAATCTAATTACACATGTCTGAAAGTCTCTACTAAACTGATGAGTTGTTGGGACAAGTCCCCAGCTAACTGCTAAAGCTTGACAACTGAAATACAACCGAATAAAAACATAGACCTCGTCCTCAAGAGATGAGGACTCACCACAATCCGCTGAGATGGAGGAAGGAGCGTGGCTACCTACGGGGCTGAGTTTTAATACCTGAATCTATATCATTAAATGATATAGCACATAAAGTATGCGGTTAATACATGGAATGTACTGAGCATGCGAGGGAACGTAAACAAACTAAACATTTAAATATGCAAGAAGGAAATAACTAAGTACATCGACATATAACTGATTTAGAATGCAACAATCCCCTTCTGAGTCACATACAAATCAATACATGAAACATTCATTTGGAACTCATATTATGATACATCATCACACTTATGCATAAGGGTCAAGTACTGAACATTTAATGAGAGTTGAAGCTGAGGCTATTATCACATACTGTACTGGATACCTGCTGATAGATGAGTCTGCATTTCATTATATTACATCTATTCTAAACTGATGTCTGAATCATATGGAAGTGAGTCATACTGATAACATAACTAGGGAAGTCATTCTCTACTAAGGAGAGTCCTAACTAAACTAAGGGAGTCATTCTCTGCTACGGAGAGTCTCGACTAAACTAGGGAGTCATTTTCTGCTATGGAGAGTCCCAACTGAACTAGGGAGTCATTCTCTACTATGGAGAGTCCTGACTAGACTTGGGAGTCATTCTCTTCTATTGAGAGTCCTGAGCTGACCAAGGAAAACATTCTCGGCTATAGAGAGTCCCTGGCTGACCAATGGAAACTTCTGGCTATGGAGAGTCCCTGGCTAACTAGAACATAAGGAGTACTGCTCGGATATTATACATCTGGAATATGCTACTACAACAACTCAGAAACATAAACATTTACTGGTTTCATCGTACAACATTCATATCAAAAGGATTAGGGCTACTCTCTACAAACAACAAGCCCAACAGTGTGAAATATCATTCTCATGCTTTATCGTCATAATTCACATCGTCATAGTACCAAATAATCATTGAGTCCACACATCTTACATTTACGAACATCCATAAACTGATATCATACATTACACATTTCCACAACATTCAAGTTCCGCGTTCATAATGTACAACATATAACATAGGGTCATGTAGAATCCATAGGTCCAATTTACACTCTAACATAGATACATTGCTTCATTTATTTAGATTTACCGAAAGCCCATACACTTAACTCATACCTTAAACTTTTACAATGAGATCATGGGATAAGCATACATTTTCATTTCATAGAATCCATTTAAAAATTTACTCCAATTCGAACTCATAACCGAAACAGCTTCATCAAAACATAATAAAACATATATTTACTTTCAATTGACCAAGCCCATAAACTCTAATCTGATCTCAACATATTTATCCATTGGTATATTCAAATTTTTAAGGGAATGTTTACAATGTTCACATATTTTAAACATGGATACGAGGTATTGATGTAACCGAGTGAACAATAATAAAATCCCAATTAAAAGTTCGAGCCATCTCATGAAGAACATTCTGTAATCATGTATTTTCACCATTATGCACATGATTAAAGGTAATCAAACACTTCCATAAGCATAATTAACTTATAAACCTAATGGGTTTAGAATTCATAGAAGGTATAGAAGAAATCACTCATCAATCGAAACAGGTCATGCTTTTCTAGAATAATTGAAATCGGGTTTTTGATAAAACTTTTTGGGACACAAGGATGGAAGGATATCCTTGTTGAAAAACCCACATACCTGGTAGGAGAAATTCCACTCGAAATTACCCCTTGAAGCCTTGATGAAAACCTTTGGTGGATCCTTGGTCTTGAGAGGAAAGGAAGGAGAGTTGAGAGAATGAGAGGTTAGGCTTGAAAAAACCCTAAAAATGTCCCATAAAAGCCCAAAACGACGTCATTTTAAAACTAGAAGTGTAGGACTTTACCAAAATGCCTCTAGGAAAAACTTTAAAATTCTTCCGATCTGAGACCACGACCCTCACCACGAGTTATTGGTCCTCACCACGACTCGTGGTGACCATCCGTTTACTTCACTGCTTCCCTACTAGCAATCCATCCAACGATCGACATGACGAGTCGCTACTTGATCCATCGACTTGTCAGTCCTTTCGTCACCCCCACTGGACCATCCTCAAGTCCCTTTCGATGATCAACTCCATGGGTCGTTGCTAGCTTCAACGGCCCATTATAACCACCCGTTGCCACTGGCCTAAAACCCCAGACTCAAACCCACGACTCCTCATGATGACCCATTAAAGCCACAAATGAGTCGTCACCTGACTCATTCCCTCCAATTAGCCTAGACTGAGATCTCATCACGACTGCTTCTAGCGAGTCGTTACCTCACAAAACGACTCGTACCTCCTCTCATGGTATCACCTGGCACCTTCCTTGAAGTACTTACAACGAGTGCTTCAATGACCCGTTTGTCCAATAACGACTTGTTGGACGAGTTGTTCTGAGGCATTTTTGCAGATTTTCTACTAAGTTCATTTCGGATTACAGGTTTTAAATCTTGGAAACTTTTGGGGTGTTACAATATCTCCCCCTTAGGAACATTCATCCTCGAATGTTGGCCTAAACATACTGAAGGGATAGGAACGGAATTGAAATCCCAAAATCAATTAATCACAGCTAATACCAATGGTGTATCTAACTTTGGGATGATCTTACACACCAAAACTGAATATCTAAATTGAACATGCATGCTGTGGCACAAGAGAGATCGAAGGACATGAAACTAACATGGAACTAGATAGAACATTGAGAAGGATTCTTCCCCTTTAACTAGCACTGAACTGATACTGGCTGAGCCTTCGTTCTCAAATCAATTTCTCATACAGGGTTAGAATTCATTATATCTCACCTGACTGCAAGCAAAGGTCCCATGAGCACGAATCATTCATGTCATCCATAACTAAACACATACATCAGATAACCTTATTCTCCTGAGCTATTAAGAAACTTCTAAATACTGAGTTCGAGCTGATCATACTGAGAAACATGAGTTAACACACATAACTGATTCATAACACGAAAACGAGCCTAAAGAATTTGTAGAGTAAGACCGACATCGCTGTTTGAAGCGGTTATCTAGAAATTCTGGGAATTTGCACATAGGGATGGGCATAACTTAACTCCAAATGACATATAAGAGAGGTTATCTGAACCTGAAGAGATTGACATATAGTGACTATTAGGGTTGGAGCTCCCCTACAAGCATATTCAGGATCTGACTAGTCTCACATACTTACTATCTCCCCCTTAGCTTAAAGCCATCATTCTAAGTCTCCTGATTTTTTCTTAAGGTCAAGGATAATTCACTAACTCCTAGCTTCCCTTTTACCTATAACCATCACTGCAAGCCTTACATTAACATCTATTCACATCGCAAATCGACAACCTCTTCTCAACAACCATCACAGAGCTTCTTATTCAGTATTGGGGTTCTAGGGCTAGCAACATACAAAGAGTAATGAAAGATTCCCAACATACCTGTGGCCACTACTACGACTTGCCCTTATCCTGGTGTGTTGCTACGTCATAGGAGCTGTTTTGATGATGTCTGCCACCAAAACTAAATGATGCACCCTGCTGAAATGAACGGTCTATAGGAGCAACTGAAAAGATGGCCGAGGATGTACTCTCGCGTCGCTTCACCGCTGCACAATCTAGGTGCTTATCGCCAACTTGTTTCACGAAAAACAAACATCCAAGCCAGCCATGCATTTTCCCAAGTGGTGCTTCCCATAGCTCGTACACAACGTATACATAATCTCCCTTACTCTAGGTTTGTACGGAGCACTGCCTGTCAAATGTTGGGGCTAACAATTTCTGATGGGAATGTGAGCAGTGTCCACCACTCGTCCTCTGCAAAGACAACTCTGAATCTCCTATCCTGGCCCTCTTGGTTTCTCTCTCCTTTTCCTTCACCTGCTCTGCCTCCATTTGTTGAGCGAATATCACCAAATGTGGAAAGTCAATATCCCTATGCAACATGGAAATCTTGCACTCTTTAACCAAGGAGTTTGACACTCTGTTCACGAACCTGCTCACCCGAGCCCTCTGGTCGGCTACCATCTCCGGTGCATACTTGGATAACCGGGTAAATTCCAATGCATAATCCTGAACAGTCATGTCATTCTGTTTCAAGTTGATGAATTCTGCCGTCTTTGCTTCTCTCAATTCCCTAAGGAAAAACATGCCCAGGAACGCAACCGTAAATTCATCCCAACCTACGGGGCATGCTCCAATTCCTCGACTATCCCTCCACTGAAAAAACCATATATAAATGACTCCTTTCAGCTGGTAGGAGGCTAAGTCTGCATCCTCAGTTCCTGTCACCCCCATGATTTGGGTAATTTTCTGAATCTCTTCCAAAAAGTCATGCGGGTCCTCGTCTACATTTGACCCCATGAATTCGGGTGGGTCATCCTGAGGAAATCCCTTATCCTTGCCACCACTATATTCCCATTCTGGGGAGCACGATCCATTTCTTGCTAATTAATCTGGGCGGTCATGGCCTGTGCCAACATATTAAGGGTTGTCCGGAATTCGGCATGAGTAATATGGTCGTCCATTTGGTTCGCTGGGGCTGGTGGTACCTACTGGCGGCCATTACCATTTCTTCTACCATTTGCTCGTCTAGGAGGCATTATTTGCGAGCACAAAAAGAATGATTCAGGGGAGGAACTGTTAGAGTTTTATACTCTACACTCTATGAGAATCATGAAGAAAAGTGAACATTCCTAAAACACCTCGTAGCCACCTCGTCATAAGTGTGGCATGATTCACACCCATGAAGAAGGCTCTACTTAACGCGGCTTTCAGACACTCTAAATCTTTTCTATGATACCAAGCCTGTCACGACCTAAGTTAACACCCTAGCCGTAACACGAGACAAGGAACCCCGAAAGGCTCCAAGCCGACCCATGACATAATCAAAACATAACACTTAATGATATAAACAATTGACAAAACGTAACTGAGCGGAAGCTAACTTCAAAATTCAAGATTAACATTTAAGGACATAATCTAGAAAAACATAATACATAGATAGAATCTGATTACACATGTCTGAAAGCCTCTACTAAACTGATGAGTTGCTGGGATAGGTCCCAACTAACTCCTAAATCCTGACAACTGAAATACAATTGAATAAAAACATAGACCTAATCCTCGAGAGATGAGGACTTACCACAATATGCTGAGATGGAGGAAGGAGTGTGTCTACCCACAGGGCTGAGTCTAGATACCTGAATCTATATCATGAAACGATATAGAACATAAAGTATGCGGTCAGTACTTGGAATGTACTGAGCATGCGGGGGAACGTAAACAAACTAAACATTTAAATATGCAAGAAGGAAATAACTGAGTACATCGACATATAACTGATTTAGAATGAAAGAATCCCCTTCTAATTCACATACAAATGTATACATGAAACTTTTATTAAGAACTCATATTCTGATACATCATCAAACTTATGCATAAGGGTCAAGTACTGAACATTTAATGAGAGTTTAAGTTGAGTCTAGTATCACATACTGTACTGGATACCTGCTGATAACTGTGTCTGCATTTCATTATATTACAGCTATTTTAAACTGAATTTTGAATCATACGGAACTGAGTCATAGTGATAACATAACTAGGGAAGCCATTCTGTACTAAGGAGAGTCCCAACTAACCTAAGGGAGTCATTCTCTGCTATGGAGAGTCCCACCTGAACTAGGGAGTCATTCTTTGCTATGGAAAGTCCTGACTAAACTAGGGAGTCATTCTCTGATATGGAGATTCCCGAGCTGACCAAGGAAAACATTCTCGGAAATGGAGAGTCCCTGGCTGACAAAGGGAAACATTCTCGGCTATGGAGAGTCCTTGGATGACTAGAATATAAGGAGTACTACTCGGATATTATACATCTGGTCTATGCTACTACATCAAATCAGAAACATGAACATTTATTGGTTTCGTCATACCATATTCATTTAGAATGATTAGGGCTACTTTCTACTAAAAACAAGCCCAACAGTCTAAAATATCATTCTCATGTTTTGTAATCATAATTCACATCGTCATAGTACACAATCATCATTGAGTCCACACATTTACGTTTATGAACATCCATAAAATCATATCATACTTTACACACTTCCACAACATTCAATTTCTGCGTTCATAACGTACAACATATAACATAGGGTCATGTAGAATCCATAAGTCCAACTTACACTCTAACATAAATACATCGCTTCATTTATTTAGATTTACGGAAAGCCCATACACTTAACTAATACCTTAAACTTTTACAATGAGATCATGGGAGAAGCATACATTTTCAATTCATAGAAATCATTTCAAAATTTACCCCAATTCATAATAAAGGTATAATAATTATACTATTATCATACGTTTAACTCATAAACAAAACAGCTTCGTCAAAACATAATAAAACACATATTTACTTTCAATTGACCAAACCCATAAATTCTAATCTCATCTCGACATATGTATCCATTGGTATATTCCAATATTTAAGGGAATTCTTACGGTCTTCACATTTTTTAAACATGGAAATGAGGTATTGATGTAACCAAGTGAACTATAATAAAATCCCAATTTAAAGTTCGAGCAATCTCATGAAGAACATTCTGTAATCATGCATTTCCACCATGTAGCACATAATTCAAGGTAATCAAACACTTCCATAAGAATAATTAAGTTATAATCCTAATGGATTTAGAATTCACAGAAGGTATAGAAGAAATTACTCATCAATCGAAACCCTAGGGCATGCTTTTCTATAATAATTGAAATCAGGTTTTTGATAAAATATTTTGGGACATAAGGATGGAAGGATATCCTAGTAGATAAACCCACATACCTGATAGGAAAAATTCCACTCGAAATTACACCTTGAAGCCTTGATGAAAACCTTTGGTGGATCCTTAGTCTTGAGAGGAAAGGAAGGAGAGTTGATAGAATGAGAGGTTAGGCTTGAAAACCCCCTAAAAACATCCCTTAAAATCTCAAAACGACGTAATTTTAAAACTTGAAATGTAGTACTTTACGAAAATTCCCCTAGGAAAAACTTTAAAAGTCTATCGATCTGAGACCACGACCCTCACCACAAGTCGTTGGTCCTTACCGTGACTCGTGGCGACCATCCGTTGACTTTACTAGTTCCCCACTGGAAATCCATCCAATGATTAACATGAAGAGTTGCTACTTGATCGAATGACTCGTCTGTCCTTCCGTCACCTACACTGGACCATCCTCAAGTCCCTTCTAACGATCTACACCATAGGTCATTGCTAGCTTCAATGGCCCATTATAACCACCCATTGCCACTGGCCTGAAACCCTAGACTCCAACCCACGAATCCTCATGACGATCCATTAAAGCCACCAATGACTCGTCACATGACACATTCCCTCCAATTAGCCTAGACTGAGATCTCATCACAACTGCTTCCAACGAGTCGTTGTCTTCCACTATGACTCGTACCTCCTCTCGTGGTATCACCTGGCACCTTCCCTGATGTACTTCCAATGACTACTTTAATGATCCATTTGTTCTAATAACGACTCATTTGACGAGTCGTTCTGAGGCATTTTTTTTTAAATTTCTGCTGAGTTCATTTCAAATTCCAGGTTTTAAATCTTGACAACTTTTGGGGTGTTACATTATGGCTCCGCTGTAGCTTACACTATCCCAAAAGCTCCTCAAACTACTTTTATGACTAGTAACTGCACTCTATGAACTTCTACCTACAAAACATCTGAGGCATGTATGGGAATCAATTAAGGACTTACCCATTACCAGCATCATTTCTATTTAGGGAGAACATACATAGGGCTGAGAGTAAGGAAATCGTAAGCATGAATTACTTAAAAAAATCTAAACTGCGCACATACATGAGGTAGCATAATATGTTGAGCCGTTGAGGCAATTTCTAAGGACTAAGTTCATAGAACCGAGCATACTGGGAGACATGAGTTTACATACCTAACTGGTTTCATGACATAAAGCTGAGATTTATGGAATCCTGAAGGAAGACTAGAATCCCTGTCTAAAGCGGTTACCTATCATTCTAGAAATCTAAACATAGGCCTGAGTAGAGTGTATTGTTGACTGACACATTGGGGAAGGCACCTGAATAGGAATGGATCAACATCCCAAAGATACTATATCTGGAACTCCCCTACTAGAGCACTCAAGACCTGACTTAGCCCTTCAAATTATTATCTCCCCCTTAGCGTAAAACCATCATTCCAAGACTCTTGGATCCTATCTTAAGGCTAGAATACATCACTAACTCTTGACATTCCATTCTCTATAAAGCTATTACTGTAGTCTTCATACTTATAATAATTTCATAACATCCACGGACAAATCTCATACTAGGATGCAAAAAGAGTCTTATGAATTATACTACAACTCATGGGTCTAACAATATGGAAGAATCAATTGTGAATAGCTCATAACATACCTATGACTATTTCTGGCGAGCTTCCCCAATCCTGACATGATAATACGGCATAGAATATGTCCTGACCCAGTCCACTACCTGTACTGGCTGATGTGCCTTGCTGAGATGGGTAGGCTGTTGGAGCTACTGAAGAGATGGTTGGGGCTATCCCTCCACCCCATTTGGCTGCTGGACAATCTCTGAGTTTATGGCCCGATTTTCCGCACCAAAAGTAAGCGCCTGAACCATACATGCACTCTCCCAAATGGTTCTTTCCATAGTTCTTGTAAGTTGGGTATGTAATCTCCCTTACCCTGGGTCTGTATGGAACATTGGTTGTCGATGATGCTAGGATGGATGACCTCTGATGGGATTAGGAATGAGGTCCACCACTTTTCCTCTGCTGGGAATACTCCGAGTCCCATATCCTTTCTTTCTCTCTCTCCCTTTAAAACTCCTTTAGCTTTTCCTCTTCGATCTATTGAGCATGGATCATGAGTCAAGAAATGTCTATGTCACTAATAAGCATCGTGGTCCTACACCCCTTGACCACCAAATTTGAAACTGCATTTGTGAACCTACTCATGTGAGCCCTCGGGATCGAACACCATCTCCAGTGCATACTAAGACAACCGAATAAACTCTAAGGCAACGCCCGAACAATCATATTGTTCTGCTTTAGGTTGAAGAACTCGGCTACCTTTGCCTCCTTCAGCTCTCAAGGAAAGAACCTGTCCAAGAAGGCTGTCACGAACCTATCCTAACTCACCGGAGCTGCATTTACCCTACGACTTCCGTGCATTATTTGAACCATTTATGCTCAACCCCCTTCAACTAATTGGAGGCTAAGTCTACACTTTCCTCTGAAATCACACCCATAATCTTTATGATCTTCTGAATTTCCTCTATGAACTTATGTGGATCCTCATCAACCTTAAACCCATAAGAATTCTAGTTGGTTTATTCTAATGAAATCCAACACCCTTTCCACCCTATCATTCTCGTTAGTGTTCATGGGTGTCACTGCCTAAATATGGCCTATGCTGTGACGACCTGTGCCAACACCTGAAATGCCACCTAAAACTCTGCATGGGTAACCTGCTCATTCATCGGGTCCGCTAGGGCTGGCTGGTGCCTGTTACCGTTTCTCCTTTCATTTGTTCATCTATGAGGCATTATCTACGAATGCATTAAGCACGAGTTAGAAGGGTAAATTTTAGAGTTTCACACTCTACACATAATAATAATCACAAAGAAAGGGATTTTTCCTAAAAACGCCTTATAGACTCTTCCTCATAAGTGTGGCACGCTTCACACCCATAAAAAAGACTCTACCTGACGCGACTTTCAAACACCCTAGGACACTCTAAACTTAATTCTATGGAACCAAGTTTTTCATGACCTAAGCTAAGACCCTGGACGTGACATAGGACCTAGAACCACGAATGGCTCCAACCTAACCTATGGCATAACATAATGCTAACATAACAACAACTAATAGAACATAATTGAGTGGAAGCTTAACTGAAAAATGACTAAGAAAAAGGAAAGGATAAAAAACTAATTGCACCACTAAGTTATAAGCTGAAACTAGTACTACACTATCTGAAAGCCTCTACTAATCTAATGAGTTGCTGGGACAAGCTACCAACTAACTCGACCTTCTAAAACTAGAGATAAACTTAAACAAAGAAAACAACCTCCCGTCCTTGGAAGATGAGGACTCATCAGTGTTAGTTGATAGAGTCTGGAGCGTGTCCAACCACAGGACTGAGTCTGAATACTTGGATCTATATCATAAATCGATAGAGCACATAAAGTATGTGGTCAGTATTTGGAATTTACTGAATACATGGTAAATGTAACTAAAGCTAGGAGCATGCTAGTATGCTGAGAAAGACTAATCTGAATACATACCTTAATACATAACTGAGGTGAAGTACAATGACCCTATCTCAGATGCATAACTAATATGATATGCTCATTTGAAAACACTTAATGAAAAATAATTAAATCTAGTTTTTGGTTTATGAACATGTATTGAACACTGAATCTGAAATCATAAAATGAAAACTATAACTGAAATAACTATATTGAAACTAAAATAAACTATACAATGGGAGAGACTATTAACCGAAAAACTCTAATATGAGCCTTATGGAGCCTGACCTGTAAACCATGGTTGGGAGAGTTTTCATACCTTGCCAAGGGTAAGAACTCTAACTGGAGTGTCGTGAACTCAGGGAGACAATCTCTAATAACAATGACCCCTACAAGCACTAACCAATGCAAGGGAGACACTCTAAAATAATGAGGATCCCATATTCCTTGGGCTACAAGAATCATTCTCTACTATTAGGAATCTCTTTTCCTATGGTGGCACGTAGTTTTGAGATCTGGGTACACTAGAACCCTAGCCTACTTGGTGGTAAGTATTACTCCTAATTGAATATAAAGATACATGTAACTGATAAATCTAAAGCTAATGTCCTAAGACTAGTTGGAACAACTTTATCTAGAAAGGGTCCCGAGAGCCTAAAGGAACATGACATACTAATATTGAGGGCTCTTAACTGAGGTCTTAAGACTAGGCAGGACTACTTTCTACTAGCAAGAGGCCTGAGAATCTAAAGAACCATAAACATGCTGATATACTGAATTCATGAGAGTCTAGTCAGGGCTACTTTCTATTAGCAAGAGGCTTGAGGGTCTAGAGGATCATAAACATGTTAATCATACTAAATCCATGAAAATCATAAATACAAATCATAGTGTAAATCATATGTACTGAATTCATGGTAAAATCATATATCTAAAATGGACCATTTATCTTGGGCATATTTACATTCCTAATTCCTATTTTATAACTTAGTTTAGTCATGTTTGTCAACTTACTTAATTACATTCTCATGTAATTTTATATGCACATGTGCATTAATTAACCAAAGCGATTAGCCCATGTTTTGTAGGAGAAATATACCAAGGAGCGGATGAAAATGATGTTCAATGTACAAGAGGCAAGCACGGAAGTGATGTAACAAAATAGCAATTTGATGTTCCAAAGTGGAGGCTAGCCTCGCCAGGCGCAGTTCAATGCTAGGCGTGTGTCGCTTCCATGGCTATGGAATGCGAGCACATGAGGGTAAGGTAGTAGCAGCAGTGCTCGATGGCACCGTGCCATCCCTGCAACCTGCCCGACCAATGTTGTGCCACGCTAGGTGACGCGCACCAGCGCATTGCCAATACATGCCGAGATGCCATTCAAGTAGATATGCATGTTGGCTCCATGTCACGCCAACTGCTTGCCGCGATGGGCAGCATGACATGGAGAAATTCCACCGATGGAAAAAATTTGACTTTTTTAAATAACTATAAATTAAACATTTAGCTCCTAATTTTACATATCACGTGTTATTTTGGGAAAAGCGGAGAGGAGCGAAGGGAGAAACGTAGAGAATCACCTAGGGTTGGTTTTTCTTTACTTATCTTTTATTCATTCTTGTAAGTACTTTAATCCAAACATTTCTTGAATCATTGTATGAACATGGGTGACTAAAACCCCTAGGGACACATGACATGATTGTAATTGTGTGAATTTCATATTTGGTTCAAGTTTTCTTTCTTGTTTTGTCTTGCATTCTTGTTAATAATCATTTTAATGCTTGATCACCATTTAAATGTACTTGTTAAGCTTAGGAAGAAGCTCGAAAGAGTAACCTAGGTTAGAGATAAGAATGTAGGGAGCAAGTTCCTTTCTTCGACATAGGATTCACGGTTAGAATAGTAATACACCTAATTTTCCTTGCTTGGTTAATTAAACGGGAAGATAGCTAGACACTTAGTATTAAATTGTCATAGCACCACTCTCAGATGTAGTTGTGAATTTTAATCTAGCTCAAATGGTATGAGGTACGAAAGTACATAATCAAGGGCGTCAACCACGTGAACCACATCCACATTATTAATTGCTCACGAATTAGGACGTCACATCCCCACTCAACAATGTAGGTGTGAAACTAGTTTGTTGTGCTTAGAGACTCGAAAGACCATGCACATTGTGATTAACTCTGTGAGACAACAAATGAATTTCACATACTTGAGCCATTGTGAATTTTAGCATTGCATGATTGTCAGGCCTTAAGTCTAGATGCTTCTCATTATTGTATTTCTGATTTAATTATGATCATCTTAGATTTATATAAAACTTTCAAAATCTCGAAAACCAACACTTGTGATATTTAACTTAACACTTGAACATATTCGCTAAAATAGTCCAATCCCTGTGGGTTCGACATCCATCTCTTCAAGAGTCACTTTATTACTTGTACCATCATGTATGCTTGCGCGTGCGCTGGGGCGCAATATGTTTTTGACGCCGTTGCCAGGGAATAACAAATTTTGGTGATTTTTTTTAAGTTTTTGTGTAATTTTAATTTTTCTTAAGTGTTGAAAATCTTGGTCTTAGTCTGTTTCAATGCAGGTAACAGATTTGTCCTTGCAGCACTGACAAGGAATAGAGAACTAGTAGATCCATTGTTGGACCCGAATTATAGTTGCACTTGCTATGGAGAGAGGCTCTTAAATGAAAGTTGAAGTTGGAAGATTCTTGAATGACAACATCCACCAGTTGGGCAAGAAGAGTTGTTGCCCGAACCAATAGCATCCAAACCAATTTGTGAAGTGGCAATCCCACTTGTGACAAATGTGACCTCTAGCATCCGCAAACTAGAGCCTGGAGGAAACCTTGAGCTGAAGTAGAACATGGTATAGTTGTTACACTCTAGTGGTCAATTCACGGGAATGACAAATGAAGACCCACAACAGCACCTACAGAACTTTCTGGAAATCATTGACACTTTCGTCCCTACTAGAGTGTCAACTGATTATGTCAGACTTAAGCTCTTCCCATTTTCACTTTTGGGAGAGGTGAAGAGGTAGGTGAAGGAAGAGCCACCAAATTCTATTACATCTTTGGATGACCTAGAAAGGAAGGGGAATCATTACACATAGTATGTCCAGTCGATGTCCTTATCAAATTCTTTCCCTTCAGCAAGTTTGTAAAGCTCAAAAGCAAAATACTCAGTTTTAAGCAGAGACTAGAGGAAAATCTATACGTGGCCTAGGAGAGGTTCAAGTCATTGTTGAGAGACTGCCCTCATAACCAACAGTCTAATAAGGTGTTAGCTCACACCTTTGTGAAAAGTCTAGACCCACAAACTAAAATTCGCTAAACTCCGCATCAGGTGGGCAAGCACTTGAGAAGACGTATGATAAACTGTACACTCTACTGAACAGGATTGCACAAGGAAATCTAGAGTGGCAAGGTGAGTCATCCATAGAGGTAGGTAAGAGAGCCGAGTTGATTGAGGTGGACAACATGAATGCCTTAGCAACTCATCTCACCTCATTCTAGCACCAGATGATGATTCAGTTCTGCAAGCTGGGTATGGCACAACCACAAACATAGGTTAATGAAGTTTAATAAGCTCCTAGCTGGTGTGAGATATGTGGCAAAATGGGCACAGTGCAAACTCTTGTGGAGAAAATCTAGAGTCAATGAATTTTGTAGGTAATGTGCAGAGGAACAATCAAATTTATAGGAACAACTACAATATGAACTACTAGAATCACCCCAATTTTTATTGGGGTGGTAATTAGAGTCAAAGTTACTAGCAGCACTACAAACAACAGAATAGGAAAAATAGTGGCCAATCAAGCAATAACAACATTGAGGAGATATTTCAGAAAATCATGGCCACCCAGACCCAAATGGCAGAAAATCAGGAAAATATGGCCTCATATTTAAAGAATAAGTAGATGGACACCAGAAACTTAGAGAAGAAAATGGGTCAGTTGGAAGCTGGTTAGCATAACAGACCTCAGGGAGGTTTACCAAGTGATACAGATACAAACCCCCAACAGGTCAATATCATTAGTCTGAGGAGTGGCAAGCAGTTGGCTGACACACCACAAAAAGAAAAGAAAAATGAGGTGCATCCAGAACTCGTCATACCGAGTCCATCAGCTGAGAGAGGAGATCATTAGAGTGTTGCAACACACAATGCACAATCATCATTGCAGCCAATACAGAGACTACCACCGTTCCCAAAAAGACTCAAGAAGAGCAAGGAGGAAGCATTTTTTAAGAAGTTCTTTGATATCTTCAAAGAACTTCACATAAATTTTTCCTTGATGTTTTGCAGGGTATGCCATAGTACGCCAAGTAGTTGTGGTGGCAAACAAAGTGTGGCTTGTGGATGTCCAGACCATGGCACTTATTGAGAAGTGTAGTTATAGGGTAATGAGAAAAATTCTCAAAAAGCTCAAAGACCCAAAAAGTCTCACCCTTATGAAGCTGAAATAACGAGGGCCTTATGTGATTTAGGGGCAGACGTGAATTTGATGCCCCTATCTCTGTTCAAAACACTAGGTTTGAGGAAGACAAGGCCCACAAGAGTGATATTATAGCTGGTAGACAAGTCAACATCAGCCCTAGAGGGAATTATTTAGGACCATCTCATCAAAGTATGTAAATTCATTATACCTGCTGATTTTATCATCGTAGATTTTATAGTTGATGATAAGGTACCCCTCATCTTGGGATGGCCATTCGTGGCTACTGGTAGAGTGATAATAGATGTGAGAGTTGGTATTCTAAAAATGAGGGCCAATTATGAGGAAGAGCTCTTCAGAGTCTACTAAGAGATCAACCTACCTACACACTATAGAGATCTTTGCAAGATCAGTGTGGTTACAGATGCTAAGTGTGAGGTGGTAGATTCCATGGGTACACTATTGTAGGACATTCTGACACTTATGCCCGAGTCTGATGGGGTACATAAGTTGAAGGAAGTGATGGAATAAAAGAGGGACAGGGTGGAGGTTGTTCCCTCTAAAAGTAGAAAGAAGAAGAGATGGTTCCCAAAAGGGAATACTTGCTTGGGGATGTCCTGAAAAAGATAGTTTACATCGTGCCACGACGTAAAATCAGGCGCTGCTTGGGAGGAAACCCAAGGGTACCACAGGTATAATTTTATTTTTCTTTTGTTTTTGATCTTGTTTATTTTTACTTTTTGTGGTTGTTTTTGGAGACTTAAGAACAGGAAAAAATGGAAGTTTGAGTATCCTTAGAAGCAGAAGCTAAGGAGCATGGAAAATATCAAGTGCGGGGGTCGAGGACCCACGTGTTCGAAAATAGATGAATTCTGCTAGCTAGTCCTAAAGGCCTCAACAAGTATCTCTCACCTTTGTTTTGATTTTAAATGATGCTTTGGGAACATAACATAAATTAAGTGCGTGGTGAGGGAAATTTAAAATTTTGTGCTATG
Source organism: Datura stramonium (assembly GCA_018107945.1). NCBI lineage: Eukaryota > Viridiplantae > Streptophyta > Magnoliopsida > Solanales > Solanaceae > Datura > Datura stramonium. The sequence goes on from JACEIK010005659.1 coordinate 28,930, forward strand.
TGATTTTGGATAATTTTGGTGCTTGGTCTAAAATTGGTTTGATTTGAATTACGAGTTGAGCATATTTCATCCACCCTTTGGTTTTTCTTTTTTGTTCTTTTCTGAAGGGGACTTTGAACTGAGAATAATTTTTCTGTATATATACATAGTTGTTTTAGTCATAGTTAGGGACTTTTCCTGACGATGGATATATATACCACTTAAGCATGTTTTTACTATATCAGTTTCTGTTTGGTATGTTCATGCCATGGGTCGACTTGGAGCCTCTCGGGGTTCCTTGTCCCGTATCTCTATCTGGGCCTATGTTCGGGTCATGACACCATTGAAATGTACTTGTTAAGTTTAGGCAAAATCTCGGAAGAGTAACCCTAGGTTAGAACTAAGAATGCAGGGAGAAAGTTCTTGTCTTCAAGATAGGATTCACAGTTAGGATAGCAATATACATAATTCACCTTGCTTGGTTAATTAAATGGTAAGATAGCTAGACATTTAGGATTAAATTGTCAAATCACCACTCTCACACGTAGTTGTAAAGTTAATTCTAGGTCAAATGGTTAGAGGTACGAAAGTCCATAATCAAGGGTGTAAACCCCATGAACCACATCCATAGTGTTAATTGCTCATAAATTAGGACATCACATCCCCACTCAACAATGTAGGTGTGAGACTATTTTGTTTTGTTTAGAGGCTCGAAAGACCATGAACATCGCAATTAACTCTGTGAGACAACAAATGAATTTCATGTACTTGCACCATTGTGAATTTTAGCATTGCATGATTTTCAGGCCTTAACTCTAGATGCTTCTCATTATTGTATTTCTGGATTAATTGTGATCATCACTTATATTTATATAAAACTTTCAAAATCTCAAAAACCAACACTTGTGAACTCTAACTTAACACTTGAACTTAAATATTTACTGAAATAGTCCAGTCCCTATGAGTTTGACATTTGGATCTTCAAAAGTCACTTTACTACTTGTACGACCGTGTACAGTAGCGTGTGCGCTGGAGCTCAACAACCATATTTTCAAAAACAACTAATTCATGGGCTGAACATAGGGAAATCATGCTAACGCCTAATCATGGGGATTCATGATGCAATTGAAAGTTAAATCATGAATATCATGTGTTATTTATCGTAAGGACCTTGAAAATCATAGAAGACTTAGGAGAACACATTCATGGAATTGAAATCCTAAAACATGCTTTTCTTGGGAATCAAAGTAGCTAGGGCTTTGACATAAATTGGGACAAAAGGATGAAAAAAGAGCCTTGTTGAAGTCCCACACACCTGACGTGAAGAAATCCTCCACTATCACTTGAATCTTAAAGCTCTTGGAGAAGAACCATAGGTGTTATTGAGCCTTGAGAGGAAGAGAGAAGAAGAGCTTATAGATGATTTGAGAAGGAATGAGGTATTAGGCTATGAAAATACCTTTAATTAGACCCTCAGGAGTCCCAAAACGACATTATTTAGGAGTTAGAAGCATAGAATTTTATTAAAATACGCTTTGGATTTCATTTTAGAAATCTGCCCGACAGTGGCAACGAGCTACACAATGAGTCGTTGATTACCATAACTACACATTGTNATTGTATCCAACCATTCCCTCTGGAGCAAAATTATAGTTTTCTGATTCTCCAACCAATGACAAGACAGGATAGTCCATTGTTACACACCATGATTCGTCCTATGACTCGTGGTCGGGGGCTGCCCCTTGCATTTCTCTGAATTTTCTTGGGTCATCGCTCCTCATGACGAGTCATTTCATCCCTCCATATCTACTAAACCCAAATTTGAACCTTTTCTAGACTACACTTATTAACCCATTAGGACAATCCATTACATCATGTAATAAGTCATTGATTAACTCGTTAGCCTTGGGGCATCTAGACTGGTCACTTACAATAGGACATATAACAGGCTGATCCTTACAAAAACTCATTACTTCCTCTCATGATTATAAAAGTCATAATTGCACACTTTCTGAAACCCTTCCAATAGCTCTTCTTAATGGCCCGTTACCTAGACTAATGAGTCTTCCTTTAACCCATTAGTTCTCGATAAAATTTTCGCCAACATAAGACTTTCTCAGGATGGGCGGTCTAACGACCCGTCAAATGAAATGACGACTCGCCACATAAGTCATTTTGTGGAACTTTTGCTAGTTCTCTACTGAATTTCATTCAAACTCTGGGGTCTGATCTGGAAAACTTTTTCAAGGTATTAAGCCTCCCAACTATCACTCGACTTAACATCGTGACTTACTATGGGCTTCAGTTACATCCCAAGAAGTGCCTAATATACGTTGTTGCATGAAGATACTGTTTACACCCCAAATTTTTTTAAATAATAATTCAATGTTTGTATGTCGTATTAAGGAAAGTACGAGCTGTATGTTGGTCGTAGGTGAGGAGGAAATATTTATAAAGAAAATAGCAAAGAGTATGCAGAGTGCCACAGTCAAAGACGGATCAACATTTAAATTTATAATTAAGGTTCAAATTTAAATAATCATATTTCCCAATCTATAATGAGTTAGAAGTCTTACAACAAATCAAATTAAATGAATTTGACTCTAACTTTTAGAACATCAAAATGCTCATCGATGGGAGTTTGGAGTAAAAGGTTATAGACAATTTACTAAGACACTATCGGCGATGACGGAGGGGCGCCACCCTAGAGCCTCCACTACCCGCCTCTTATATTTAAGTTGTTTGATGGCCAAAATATTTCATCCACATCTTATATCGAGCTACTTGCTAAGTGGCTTATTTCCCTTGTAATTTCTAGCAAATTGAAGGTGAAATCAAGCACAAAATATCCATGGAATCACATGCTCTTCCGGATGAGAGTTGCGAAGTGGTGGGAACATTTCTACCGGACTATTGTATGAGTTCTTTGCCAGTTTTATCTTGATCTAGGAAGTGGAAAATTTGGTAAGACAACATGGACGGAGTTATACATAGCTTGTTAATGTTAACGGAGTTATATAAAATTAAGAATATGCACACTTATGTTTACATTTAGTTTAAACATTAAGAAATGACAAGAAATGTCTTTAGAATGTCGTTATAAGTTTATTAGAGATCTTATGCTATCTGGACCTCCTAAGAATTGTTTAAGTATTTGAATAGGCACATTGCATATTCTTTGAAAGTTGCACATGTGTATTGAAGCTAATTCAAGTGTAAAGGTAGAGATGTCAATATGAAGAAAAATGAATATTGGGCCTTTTAGATAATACATAAATTATGTACTTTGGGTCCATAAATGATTTCAACATCCTTCGAAAAATGTTTAGTATAATCAAGAAATGATATAAGGAGTAAGGTTGTTAACCAATAATAAGGTAAGTACATAAAGAGTTTAATGAAACAATTAACCTGAGAGTGAAGGTTCGAGCATAGAATGATATATATTGTTATTGTAAAGCAAGACAAGATGAGTAAGATAAATAGAACTAAAAGATGTTAGCATAAGATGGTAAGATTTATGACTAGTAAAATAAATGACCCGGTAAGATAGATCATACATTCTTGAAACATCTAGTAAGGATTTATGAATAAAAGCTATCTAAGTGCATTGTGGTAAGATGATTGATGAGTTGAAATTTACCAACTCATTAGGCTCCCAGGCATGAGTTTTTGTCTAGTTTTGAGACGTTCATGTGGATTTTATGCCATTTCTCTTTAATTGTTTGTACGTACTTCATGTGAGTGGAGAAAACACGAAATAAAGCAAAACACATGAAGTTTGTGATGGAATTTAATGAGTTGGCACATGAAGGAGAGGATCCCAAGATAACGGAAGATTTGAGCTCAAGAAGAGGTGAAATGACATACTTTAAATCGGCTAAGCGTGGATCGGAAGGGAGAAATGCTGAAGCAGCGCGGGCAGAAGCTACTCAACCGGCGGTATTCGGTTGGGCGACTAAAGCCTATTGAACCGCGGTGGTCTGCTTATGGCTGTTTTGGGATAGTAGACAGCGGTGCCGCAGCGGATTGGCACCGGTTAAAAGCCGGTGCTTCGTTGAGTGAGCAGTCTAATGAAGGGTAAAAACGTCCAAAAAAGGTCTCAAAAGCATCTAAATGCCTCAGGGCATTTGAAAAGTTGTACACAAGAAAGTACAGATATTTACATAGCTTTGATTGTACACCATTCATTCAATTCATCTAGACTTCATCCTTTTCATAGAATTTTTTGTAGAATCTTTTCACCATAAATTGTAGAGTTGGGTAGTACTTTTCTTCTTCTTTTCTTTCAACCCATGTTGGGGGTATTCCACCATTGTTGTAAGAGCATGTAAAGAAAATTTGTGAAGCTAATGTGATGAATGTGAGGGAATCTTCTTAGTATCTACTCTCTACAATTAAATATGCTTGAGTAATTTCTAGCTATAGGTATATTCATGGCGGGTTTATTAATTTGATTGGGTTTTGATAAACTGCTCTTGGATTCCCATTGAAATTATAGATCTATTGTCTTCTTCCAAGTTATAATTGCTAAAATTGATGGTTTGCAAACATCAATTGTGCTTTATTTTCTTGCTTTGCGTGAGAGAAAGTTGAGAATTGGGTGAGAAGATAATAATGAGGTGGATATGTTTGTGTGTGGGATTAAGCTATGGATAGTTATAACCACATTTTTCACTCCCCATTAAAGGTCAAGGATAGAAATAGCTAGTCCTTCCCCAAGCTTGTGTGGTGGATTACTTGAATTGTCTTTGAGGTTTGAAAGAACTCAAGGCATAAACAACTTATAGTTTATAAATAAGAGAATGTAAGATTATCAGTGGTATCTATGCTAATTATGAGTCTAAGGCATTGAAGAAATTTCCTATTTAGTTGTGGTCTCATCTATAGAATGTCCCTAGCCATATCACTTGTGATTGCTTCAATCAGAATTCCCCCAATTAGCCTTAGTTAAGAATTAGACAATTACTTCCTTTAATTTCCCTAATTTTACTTTTCAAATGTTGAACAATTATGCACATTCTAGTTTGAATTGGTTTTATAAATCTTGAATTATCGACTCAATTCTCTGTGGGATTCGACCCTAGAAACCTTAGGTGCATAAAAAGAAGCGAGTTAACAATAGGGCATAGCACAACTTGACTCATGGGAGGAAGCTAAAATTGTAATACCCACGGAAGCCTAAAAGATCAGACCCGGGAGTTGAGATGGAGAAAATTGGAAATTTGGTACCGAATTAAGTGAGAACAAGTCATTTGTGACATGTAGGTAGGCTACAGGTTGTAAGGTGACTCGTAGCAAGGTTCGGGGTGTGATTTGGAATTTGGGATTTAAGGTCCCCAAGGACTTGACCGCGAGTCATGGTCAGAACCCATGACTCATTGAGTCGATCGTGGGAAAGGACTTTGGGAAAATGAAGGATTACGCGTGTACCACTATGGAAGGCCCCCATGAGTTATGGCTAGTCACCACGATTTGTGGGATGGGTCATGGTCGGCTGATGGAAAATAATTTGAAACCTTAGGCGATAAATGCTTGATGAATGGTGACCACGATTTGCGTGGTCTGCAAGTAGCAGTCATAAGGTTCCGTGATGGGCCCCGAGATGATCTATTAGATAGTGCACTAGACGGCGATGCCACAGTGGGGGCAGAGCAGGATCATCTAGTCCCTCATGGGGAGGCGCGGTGATTATTTTCTGCAAAATTTAGTAAGGGTTTTCGGTAATTCCTAGAATTCAGGTCTAAACTACGTCGTTTAAGCTATGAATAGTGGGTTTAAGAGGGGAAAATCTATTCCTAAGTCATTACGACAATAAATGCGAGGAAAGAGTCTAGAGAGGTGATCAAGCTAATCCTTCAAGGTTCTTCTTCAAGCCTTCTTTGGCAATGCGAGAAGTTGAATAATCCAAGCCCTTTCGGAGTGTATGGGTTTATGAGTTGGTGAATCCTTTCACACCCCACATGCCCAATCTCTCTACAGAAATCATGAAAAATTCCTATGTCAATTCTATGGGTTTAACTTGAGCATGAAATTCCTATTCTACACATGGGTATGATTCTAATGAGTTTTTACTATTGAATTATGACTCATGGTAAGAATTTTCGTTGTTTCAATAAAATTAACTTTCAAGCTTTATAAATCAAAATTCCCAATGATGATAAGTTCATGAAAGTTGAGATTTATGATGAATGTTTTAGTATGATGAGATATTTATGATTAAAAGCATGTTTTCAAGTTATCCATGTTTATGATCATGTGTTTTAAACGAGTATGTATTTTCAAGCATGTTAAAGTATCGGGCAATGCCTATATGTTCAAGTGAGTTATGATTTTACGAATTAATTTTACCATGGTTTTGAAGTGAAGACTCCGTTTATGTTTAGCTTGTGGTATGGTGCGAGCAGAGCTCCTCCAATATGATTCAGATTTTACATGTTTTAGATTATTAAGCCGTCGATAGACGATGGTAAGCTTTGTTGGCTTGATGAATATCATATGCATGTTTTTGGGAGTTGTGTCTAGCATCGAGTAGTCTTAGGGTCGATCACCCTATGCCTTGAAAATACGCACCAATGTCGGTTTATACATATCTTATATATACTTTAGGACATCCTTGCGAGCTATCCTTACATGGAATTATCACCGCATAACATATGATATAAATGGCCGAAAAAGTAAGCGAGTGGAAGCTAACTTTAAAAGCCAAGATTAACATTTAAGGACATAATCTAGCAAAACATAATTCATAGATTGAATCTAATTACACATCTATAAAAGCCTCTATAGCGATGAGTTATTGGGATAAGTCTGACTAACTCTAAATCTGATAAGCGAAATACAATAGAATAAAAACATAGACCTCGTCCTCAGAGATGAGGACTCACAATCACGAAATGGAGGAAGGAGCGTGGCTACCCACGGGGCTGAGTTTGGATACTGGTCATATCATGAAATGATATAGCAAAATAAAGTATGCGATCAAATTACTTGGAATGTCACCCGAGCATGCGAAGGAACATAAACAAACTAAACATTTAAATATGAAGAAGGGAAATAGCTAGTACATCGACATATAGCGATTTAGAATGAAACAATCCCCTTAAGTCACATACAATCTATACATGAAACTTTCATTTGGAACTCACTTAATGCGATACATCATCACACTTATGCATAAGGGTCAAGTATTGAACATTAATGAGAGTTGAAGGCGGCTATTGGCATCACATCTTGTCTTGGATACCTGTGATAGTGATGCATTTCATTATATTACATCTATTCTAAACTTAAGTGAATCATACGGGAGCGAGTCATACGGTAACATAACTAGGAAAGGCATTCTCTACTACGGAGAGTCCTAATTAAACTAGGGGAGTCATTCTCTTCTACGAGAGAGTCTGGAAGACCCCAGACTAGGAGTCATTTACGCTTTATGGAGAGTCCCGACTGAAATGGGGAGTCATTCTCTTCTATGGAGAGTCACGTGGACTGAGGATTCTTCTGCTGCTATGGAGAGTCTGAGTTGACAAGGGAAACATTCTTGGCTATAGAAGTCCCAGCGACTAATGGAAATATTAACTTGCTATGGAGAGTCCACACGGCTGACTAGAAGTCAAACTTACACTCTAACATAGATACATCGCTTCATTTGTTTTAGATTTCTGAGCCCATACACTTAACTAATACCTTAATCTTCTGATGAGATCATGGGAGAAGCATACATTTTCATTTCATTGAAATCATTTCCAAATTTACTCCAATTCATAAGAAAGGTGCAAATATTATACTATTGCTCGTATGTTTAACTCATAGCAGAAACAACCGTCAAAACATAATAAAACATATTTACCTTCGAGTTGACCAAACCCATAAATTATAATCTCATCTCAACATATTTATCCATTGGTATATTCCAATTTTAAAGAATTCTTACGATCTTCACATAATGTAAGTGAACAATAATAAAATCCCAATTTAAAGTTCGAGCCATCTCATGAAGAACATTCTATAATCATGCATTTTCACCATCTAGAACATAATTAAAGGTAATCAAATACTTCCATAAGCATAATTAACTTATAATCCTAATGGATTTAGAATTCATAGAAGCTATAGAAGAAATCACTCATCAATTGAAACCCTAGGGCATGCTTTTCTAGAATAGTGAAATCAGGTTTTGATAAAGTATTTTGGGACATAAGGATGGAAGGATATCCTTGTAGATAAACCCACATACCTGGTAGGACAAATTCCACTCGAAATTACACCTTGAAGCCTTGATGAAAACCTTTGGTGGATCCTTAGTCTTGAGAGGAAAGGAAGGAGAGTTGAGAATGAGAGGTTAGGCAGAAAACCCCACAGAAAGCGTCCCTTAAAATCCCAAAATGACATCATTTTAAAACATGAAATGTAGTACTTTACCGAAATTCCCTAGGAAAAGTTACATAAGTCTATCGATCGAGACCCACGACCCTCACCACGAGTTGTTGGTCCTTATCGTGACTCGTGGTGACCATCTGTTGACTTCCTTGGTTCCCCACTGCCAATACATCAATGATTTACATGGCGAGTTGTTACTTGATCCAATGACTCGTCGGTCAGCAGCGTCTTGCTTGGACCATCTGAAGTCCCTTCTAACGATCGACACCATAGGTCGTTGCCCAGCTTCAATGACCCGTTATAACCACCGTTGCCACTCCACGAGCCCTAGACTCCAACTCACGAATCCTCGCGTGATCCATTAAAGCCATCAATTAGTCGCCACGACATATTCCCTCAATTAGCCTAGAAGTTTGAGATCTCATCACAACTTCTTCAAAGTCGTTTTCTTCCACTATGACTCGTACCTCCTCTCGTGGTATTACACAGTACCTTCACGATGTACTTCCAGTACTTTGTGAACCATTTTGTTCAGTAATGACTCATTGGATGAGTTGTTGAGGCATTTTGCTCATATTTTTAACTTAGAGTTCATTTCAAATTCGAGGTTTGAAATCATGACAACATTTGGGGTGTTACATTATGTATTCGCTATAACACACTATCCCAAAGCTCCTCGGACTCACGACATGACTAGTAAATGCACTACATGAACTCTATACAAAACATCTAAGGCATGTATGGGAATCAATTTAGGATATACCCATTACCACGTATTTCTATTAAGGGAGAACATACATAAGGGTGAGTAAGAAATCGTAAGCATGAATTACTTACAAAAACCTAAAGCTGCGCACATACATGAGGAAACATAATATGTTTAGCGGGTTAAGGCAATTTCTAAGGACTAAGTTCATAAAGCCAGAGACATCTTTGGGAGATTTATGAGTTATACATCATGGTTTCATGACATAAAGTTTGAGATTTATGGAATCACGGAGGAATACTAGGATCGTTGTCACAAATGGGATTGCGCTCAATCTAGAAATCTAAACATAGGCATGGGTAGAGTGTAATGTTGGCGGGAAACAAAGGGGAAGGCACTGGAATAGGAATGGATCAACATCCCAAAGATACTATATACGGAACTCCTTACTAGAGCACTTTCAGACACGACTTAGCCCTTGACGTTATCTCCCCCTTAGCGTAAAGCCATCATTCTAAGACTCTTGGATTCTATCTTAAGGCTAGACTACATCACTAAACATCTTTACATTACATTTGCACTATAAAGCTATTACGTAGTTTTCATGCTTATAATCATTTCATAATATCTACGGACAAATCTCATACTAGGATGTAAAAAGAGTCTTATGCCTTATACTACCACTCATGGGATTAACAATATGCAAGAATCAATTGTGAATAGCTCATAACATACCCTATGACTATTTCGGCGAGCTTCCCCAATCCTTACATGATAATAGGCATAAAATCGATCGACCACAGTCTACTATCCCTCTTAGACGTGTGCCTTCTTTGAGATGCGTGAGAGCGCCGGAGCTGCTGAAGAGATTGTTGGGGCTCTCCCTTCGCCCCATTTGGATCTTTGGGCAATCTAAGGTTTATGGCGATTTTCTACACCAAAAGTAGCGCTGAACCATACATGCACTCTCCCAAATGGTTCTTCCCACAGTTCTTGTAAGTGGGTATGTAATCTCCCCTTACACGAGTGCACATGGAACATTTGTTGTCGTCTGATGCTAGGATGGATGACCTCTTGTAGGATTAGGAATGAGGTCCACCACTGCGTCCTACAGGAATACTCTAAGTCCCTATCCTTTCTTTCTTTCTCTCCTTTCAGCTCCTTTAACTTTTTCCTCTTAGATCTGTGAGCATGGATTATGAGCGATAAATGTCTATGTCACTAATGAGCATGGTGGTCTGCCACCCCCGCTGACCGCTAAATTTGAGACTCCGTTTTGTGAACCTACTCATGTGAGCCTCGGGATCGCCATCTCCGAGTGCATACTAAGACAATTTTGAATAAACTCTAAGGCATACGCCCCCAATAGTCATATTCTGCTTTAGGTTGAAGCTGTTTTGCCTTTGCCTCCTTAAAACTCTCGAGCTTCTCGAGAAGGCACATCACGAACTGTCTAACTCAACGGAGCTGCATCTACCCTATGATTTCCTTCCATTATTTGAACCATATATGCTCAACCCCCATGTCTGATTGGAGGCTAAGTCTCACTTTCTACGAAATCATGCCCATAATCTTGATGATCTTCTAAATTTCCTCTATGAACTTATAGCGGATCCTCGTCAACGTTCAACCCATAAATTCTAGTTGGTTTATTCTAATGAAATCCCACCCCTTTCCCACCCTATCATTCGTTAATGTTCATGGGTGTCAACGCCTAAAGATGGCCTATGTTGTGACGGCACGCTCTGACACTGAAATGCCACCCAAAAAACTCTACATGGGTAACCGGCTCGTTAAATCGAGTCACGTGGTGTGGGTGGTGCCGATTACGTTTCTCCTTTCATTTGTTCTGCATCTATAGGCATTATCTACGAACGCATTAAGCACGAGTTAGAAGGGAAATTTTAGAGAGTTTCATACTCTACACACAAATAATAATCACGAAGAAAGGGATTTTTCCTAAAAAACGCCTTATAGACTTCTTTCGTAAGTGTGGCACGTTCACACCCATGAAAAAAGCTCTGCGATGCGACTTTCAAACACCTAGGACAATCTAAACAAAATTCTATGATACCAAGTTTTTCACTGACGACTAAGACCACTGGACGTGACATAGGACTAGAACACAAATGGCTCCAAGTAACCTATGGCATAACATAATCTTAACACAACAACAACTAATAGAACATAATTGAGTGGAAGCAGCGAAAACTAACTAATAAAAGGAAAGGATAAAACACTAATTACAACACTTTGAGTCATAAGTGGAAACTGGTACTACAGCATCTAAAGCCTCTACTAATCTATTGAGTTCTTGGACGAAGCCGCAACTAACTCCAACCACGAAACTAGAGATAAGCGAAATAAAAACAACCTCCTAGTCCTTTGAAGATGAGGACTCATCACCGTTGGTGATAAGTAAGGTGTTTCAGCCAGCGGGGTGAGTCTGAATACTTCGATCTATATCATAAATCGATAGAACACATACGTGTACGATCGGTATTTGGAATGTACTAAATACATTGTAAATGTAACTAAAGCTAGGAACATGTAGTATCTTTGAGAAAGAGTGATCTAAATACATTCCCTAATACATAAGCTGAGGTGATCTGAACCTATCTAAGATGCATAACTAATATGATATTGAACCTTTGAATGCGAAATCGCCAAAATGAAAACTATAAGCTGAAATAACTATGTTTTGAAACTAAAATAAACTATACTATGGGTGAGACTATTGAGCAAACTCTAATATGAGCCTTATGGGCATTTTCTTGTAAACCACGGTTGGGAGTGTTACGTACCTTCTGAGTAAGAACTCTACTTGAGTATTAATATCACTCGAAAATCGAGAGATAATCTCGATAACGATGACTCCACATGGCACCCCGATGCGAGACGTTTATAAAATAATAGGCATCCCATATTCCCTGGGGCTATGAGGAAGCATTCTCTTTATTATTAAGTCCTTGTCCTATGGTGACACGTAGTTTTGAATGCAGAACACTAGAACCCTAGCCTACTTGGTGGTAAGTATTACTCCTAATGCTTGAATATAAAGATACATGTAATGAAATGCATCTGACTAATTTCCTAAGACTAGTTGGAACAACTTTATGTGAAGAAAAGGGTCCCGAGCCTAAAAAAGGACCATGACATACGTATTGAGGCTCCCTAGCGAGGTCTAGGCCCAGGAAGGACTACGTTCTACTAGAAAGAGGCACGAGGATCCTAAAGAACCATAAACATCTTCGATATCTTGAATTCATCGGACTCTAGTCATGGCTACTTTCTACTAGCAAGAGGCTCGAGGGTCTAGAGGATCATAAACATGCTAATCATACTAAATCCATGAAAATCATTAATCCAAATCATAGTGTAAATGATATGTCTTGAATTCATGGTAAAATCATATATCTAAAGCTGGACCATTGATCTTGGGCATATTTACATGCCTAATTCAATTTATAACTTAGTTTTGTCATGTTTGTCAACTTATATAATTACATGCTCATGTAATTTTATTTACTGCGTGTGTGTGACGTGCCGCGTCGAGAAGTGCCAACAATTTGACGACTCTTTTTCACATCGAGCGCGTCCGCAGAGTGTACGGGTCGTGCAAGTAATATAGTGGCTCTTTTAGAATCGGATTGTCGAACCAGAATTTGGACCCATTCTCCTATGCCATCCATTTCTAATGTGATCTTAAATATCTAAAGTGATGGTGATAGACATTTTTGATTGAAGAATAATTAAGTCTAAGTTTGAATTGATGATATTAAAAGTACCTAGGAGCAACATAGAGTTAAAACCGAGATAATCATGCGAGCCTACGTTTGCGATGAGATAAGCATGAAACACAATTGTTATTTCACATATTAGAATTGCATGTTCATGGTCTTTGAGCCCCTTAACACGGCAATCTAGCCTCATTTGCATCATTGTGAGCGAGGTTTAATTTTCTAGTCGCGGGAAATCAATTATGTTGTGGTTTCTGAGAGAGAGAGCTTGATTAGGGATCTCGTACGTCTAACCATTTAACTTTAACTTAGCCTCACAACTACTTTCTTGAGTGGTGATGTGACATCACAAGTTGGTCTTTCACTAACCCCCGTATATCAATAAGCACGGTGTTAGGTGTATTTATCCAAACACGGAGACCTCTCTAGAGATTACAATCATACTCCTCGCATTCGTATCGACCTCGGTAATGCCTTCTCGAGCTATTACCCGAGCTAACAAATATTCTTTCATGGTGATCAATCATAAAAACAACCAACAAATCGAGAATGCAAGACGATAATAACAATCAATAACTTAATTCCAAAAACAATTTCATAAATCATGATCATAATCATAGCTTCAACCTGAAGGAAGGGTTACGGCCATTCATGTTAAAATAAAAAACTACTCTACACTACTATTAATCTACTCTAAACTACATACTTACACGATATTGTTAGATGAGAGAAGGAATTTGCCAAACCCTAGAGAGTTCTCCCACTTCTCCCTTCACTCCTAGGTAGTTTTGCCAGAATAAAATCGTGACCAAATGGAATTAGGAGCTAAGGGTCCTATTTATAGTAAATGGAGAACGTGCTAAATTTGGCTTTTGTCGTGGAACGGCTCAGTGTCACGGAGTGTCGCGGGCACGCCTCCCGTGACACGGAGGCATCGCCAACTCCTTTGCAGGAAATCACCCCGAAAATTGGCCTCGGCGGCACGCTGCCAGCGTTGGCACGCGTGGCACGGCTAGCTGGGCAGCGTTAGCCTCTCTGGCAGCCGGCGCAGCAACCCTGCCGTGGCACGTTGCCAACGCGAGTGGGCTGTTTTGGGCAGCCTGCCTGCCGTGGCACGTTGCCGGCCTTGAGGTGGGGCATTTTGGGCCTCCTCTTTCTTCGACGTTCGCTTGTTGATTCGGAGTCTCCAAGCTTCTACTTCACCAACTCATGGATTAGCTCCTCAAAAGTCATAAAACCTACAAAACAAAGGCTAATCATGTTGGTTAGCACATATCTTCACATTTATATAAAATCACATGAAAATGAATTAGATAACTTAGACAACTCGACTAATTTAAGTTCAAAAGCGTATCACGGGCATGCTATTTTTGTAGTGATCACAACCTTACACTTAAAGCCTTGTTCGTCCTCGAACAGCCTTTACATATCATGCATATGGAGACTCCCCACATAACTAATTTAGCAAGTTAATTCCAAGCTACGGCTATAATGATTAATCAAGATACAAGTAAAAAATAGAACATCTTTATGAAATACAACTATGTTAAGACTTCTTAACCTCAAGAATCGACTCTCAATCTTAGCAAACTCATTGTAAAAATCAAGCTGATTAATAAATCCACATGAATTTTATCCTTCATTAAAGATGTGCCCTCACGAAAAGAGGGATTGCCCAATTTCACACGCAAAAACAATTTTTACATCACAACATTTGTGGGTACATCAATAGAATTACACTTTCCTCTCACAAGAATTCACATCGTCATGTCATGACCCATAAGCTTGCCCTTGAGTGTTCTACTTCACTAATTTGAGGATGTGAATGTAAGATCGTAGGACTTTGTAGGTTGTAATGTAACTTCAGTCTGGTAGGTGCTATTCTGGCCGGTAATAGTGACTATCTTTCCTAAACGCTTTTAGTACATCACGCCCTCTTTGCGAACTTCCCTTCCCTTACTTCACCTTTTTATCCTTGGTAGTTTCTTTTCCCTCTTTTGTTTCCCCTTTATTTAGGCACTTTTGACTTGTCGGTAAGAAGACTCTGTAAATAAATTTTTTATTACTTTGTTTTCTTACTCCTTAATAATGATCAACCACTTTCCACAAAAGTGCACGCTGTCAACTTTCTCCGCTAAAACTTGCTACTTTTCATTTCTTTTCATTCTTCTCACTCCTTTACTCTTTGATTTTCTTCTTCAAACGCTTAGGAGCTTTGTATCAAATTAAAGGCTAATTAAATGAAAGGATTAAGCTTATGTGGAGCTATCAAAGAATAGGCCGAAGGCTCAATGGGGCTATAGGATTAATTTTCAAGGTAGGTAAAATGGGGATAAAAAATTTGGTTAATTCAAAGAAATGCCTAAATCATCTCCTACAATTCATCCTTCATTTCGCTTCATACACACACTAGGCAAGTTCTAGACAATCCAAAACAACATAGAATACTCAAAAACCTTACACTCATGGCGCATGCTCGGTGAAACATTCGACGGAACTCTTTCATTTGTCTGAATTCAAACATTAGCTTCAATCACATTGAGTGAAATTCAAGAGCCTAAGTGTCTTAAACAAAGTTATACACACTGCATGCTTCAATACTGAACATACTTGCATCTCTACAATCATATCTAGCACATATGAGGAACATCAAGCATCCGTGAGCGGTGGTTTTAAGCAGGCATGTGACTAATTTTCATCAGGTGAGCATCATCATCCATCGTTGAAACAGTCCTAACTACGACTAAAAACATTATATAAATCAGACAAATAAAAATAAAAAATAAAAATTTTATTCTTCGGTTCAAAAACCCCCGATCGGGAAAAGAAACTGAAAAGAAAAACCGACGGAGTGATAATTCATGCTTGACTCACACAGAATTTTCAAATTTTCAAATTTTGTCACACAAGCATTACATTCACCAGCAAATTTGTTAAGCACAAAAAATTTTTTAAATTTCCTTGAAATTTGCCTAAACTCACACTTAATCATGCTATGTCCTCATGGCATCAAATTAACATTTCAAGGGTGAAAATACTCCTGCGGCCTTTAGGCCTAGCTAGTAGCATTTTTTCATCAACGATGCCAAATGGGTGTTTGACCCCACACTTTTCCTCTTCCATCATACTAGCTTCCTCCTGCGAGGTACTCGGACTTCCCTCACACATGCCTAACCACCAAAACACAAACAAAAAATCAAAATAACCAAATCAAAACAAAAATTAAAATTACAAATTGTGCGAGGTACCCTTGGGTTGCCTCCCAAAACGGCGCCTTATTTTCGTCATTATTTAGGCATTAAGTTATACACAGGACATCCTCGCCACACGGGTTCCTCTTTCGAGAACCATCTCGCTGTTTTTACTATTTGTTTAGAGGAAAAAGCCTCCCTTTCGTTCCTCCTTCCTCCAACTTCTTATCACTTTGAAGCCGCTTGATCGGACTTCAGTTTGAACACTTGACGTGCCTTTGTGGTGCACACAATGATCCTCCACCACACTCACCCTACGCAACACTAACTTGACAAGGTTTACGTAGTGTGCGGATGGGTTTATTTCTTGGTAGACGGAAGATTTCTTCTTCATCCTGCGACCCTACATTTGAGGTCCATAAATCGTCTGCTCCACTCAGGTGGCCAAGAATGGCCGATCCCCGCAGATTATGGGTACACAGTCATCAGCTTTGAAAATCTAAGCAAATAAAATCAGCGGTATAATAAATTTTCTGCTGATGAGAAAGTCCTCTATTATTCTATCAAGTGTCACTCGCGACTTATGCAAGCCAAATTACTGCATCAAACGCTATCGGCACAGATTTTCCCAGCGAGTGTTGAATAATGAGATAGGGCGTTAGGTGCTTTGCTGCCCTAAATCACACAAAGCTGGAGCATGACTTTACCAATTTGTATGGGGAGGGTAAAACTCCTGGGTCTTTAAGCTTCTTTGGCATTTTGCTCAATACCTATGCTTTTTCTCGATCCCGGTGCTACGATGCAGACGTGTACCAATCTAACTTTGTTCACCATCACGTCCTTCAAGTATTTAGCATACTTGGGCATTCCTTGCAAGACATCAATAAGAGGCAAATTTATGTGAAGTTTGAAGCTCGAAGAACTTTTGAAACATTCCTCCTCCTTGCTCTTTTTGGATCTGCGAGGAAGGGTGGTGGTGGTCTTTGTGTGCGCTGGCTGAAATGAAGGTTGTGCATTTTGTTGACCGGCACTCTGGTGTTCTCAATATCGGTGGATGGTCTGGTCTTCACCCAGGCTCAGTGCACCTCTTTTCTCAACTCTTTAGGCACGCATCAGCTAAACGCCGCCAAGCTTCTAAGAGCGATGGCATTGATGCAGTCGGGGTTAGGATCTGCGTCGCTTGAGCAATCCCCACTGAGCCTCATATTTTGAAGCAGGTATTGGCCAAACTTGTTTTTCAAGATTGCGGTGGCTGCCTGGCGATTCATTAGAATTACTCTTTGCCATCCTCGCTTTGATTTTACACGCTAGCGATTAAAGGTCTCTCCATGGTACTGCAGTGTTTCCTCAATGCGGGCGCTACTATGCCTTGATACGCTATTATAGCGTGCGATGTTGTTGAGGTTGCATAAAATTCAGATTTTGGTTTCCACCCCAAAGAAGAATTGAATTTAGCCCTGCCAATTTATTTGTTGGAGTTATTTAGAGATTTTGATTCAGCTGCATTACCAAAAAATTGACAAATTCCGAATTGGCTCCACAAGATTACGCATTGTGCTAGTTGTACACATAAATTTCCTGGCCAAGACTTCTTTGTTGCGTGCTGGCCACGGTGTTGGTGCATGCGGTTGTGGGCGAGTCATAATTTGATGTTGGAGGCGAAGCTAAGCGTCTTGCCAAGGCATTCAAACCATGCGCTTTGTCAACCACGATCTTCTTCGCCATAACTTGATGAATCATTTGTGCCACTTTTGGATTTCCTTGTGCAATTAATTGACAAAGTGTAAAGCTCATCATATGTCTTCTCCAAGGCTTGCCCACCCGATCTGCGAGTCTAAGTAATATTTTTGAATGTGGGTCTGGAGCTTTCTACAAAGTATGGGTGAAGCCACTTCATTATTCTTTGGTGATAGGGACAGGTCTCAGCAATGACTTGAATCTTTCCCAAGCCATATACAAGTTCTCTATCAGGGCTTACGCGGCCCGAGTATCTCTTAGCAACTTTGCGATCTTGCTGAAGGAAAGAATCGATAAGGAACTTTCTCGCCAAGTCATCCTTGAAGTTATGGAGTTCGGCGGCTCGGCCCAGCCAACCACTTTTGCCTGTCAGCAATGAAAATGGGAAGAGGGTCGATCGGACACAATCGTGGACAGCCGGTGGGGACAAACGTGTCACTTATCTCGAGAAAGCTGTAAGTGCTCTTGAGATCCTCATGTGCCATTCAGGTGAGTGACCACTAGAATCTTAGCAGTTGTACCATATTTGTTTAAGCTCAAAGTTCCACTCCAGGCTCAGGTTCGGATACTAAGGAGTCACATTAAATGCAGCTAGTGGGATTGCCACTTGCGAGCTTGGTCTTCTTGCCATTGCTTAGATGACAGCGTAGCACCGCGGGTGGTTTGTTGTTGTACCTTTTCTTGAAGTCTCTTCGGCTTTTTGCTCTAGAGCTACTCTCGCTTTGCAAATGGATTTGACGTTCGAGTTCAAGCAACGGTTCCACAAGCTCTGCTATTTCCTGGCCAACTCGCGGGACAACTATCACTGAAATAGGCAGACTAAGACCAAGTTTCTCAACACTTAAGGAAAATTTAAAAACCACACAAAAATAGATAAATTATCAAAACTTCGAGTCCGACATGGCGTCAAAAACCAGCGTGCCCCGCGTCGAGTGCCAATAATTTGTGACTCTTTCCACATCGAGCGCGTCCAAGTGTATAGATTAAGTGCAAGTAATATAGTGGCTCTTTTAGGGGATTGTGAACCCACGAAATTTGGACCCATTCCTCTAACCATCCATTTCTAATGTGATCTTTAAATATCTAAAGTGATGGTGATAGACATTTTCGATTGAAATAATTAAGTCTAAGTTTGGGTCAAAGAAATATTCTAAAATTACCTAGGAGCAACATAGAGTTAAAACCGGATAATCATGCGAGCCTATGATTTACAATGGAATAAGCATGAAACTATCAATTGTTATTTCACATAACTGGAATTGCATGTTCATGGTCTTTCGGAAACCTTAACACGGCAATCTAGCCTGTTGCATCATTGACGAGCGAGGAGTTTTAATTTTCTAGTCGCGGGCAATCAGTATGTTGTAGTTTCACGGAAACGATTAGTTTCTCGTACGTCTAACCATTTAACTCAACAGCCTCCCACAACTGCTTCTTCGGTGGTGATATGACATCCCCGAGTTGGTCTTTCATAACTTAGTATGTCAACCAAGCACGGTATTAGGTGTATTTCTATCCAAACACGAGACACTCTCACGGAATTACAATCATGCTCCTCACATTCTCATGTCGACCTCGATATGCCTTCTCAAGCTATTACCCAAGCTAACAAATATGTTTTCATGGTGATCAATCATAAAAACAACCAACAAATCGAAATGCAAGGCGAAAATAACAATCATAAAATCACCATCCTTAATCCATGGCTTCAACCCTAGGAAGGGTTCTAGCCATTCATGTTAAATAAAAACTACTATACACTACTATTAATCTATAAACTACATACTTACGATGTTGGTAGATGAGAAGAGAATTTGCCAAACC
This sequence comes from Datura stramonium, assembly GCA_018107945.1. Classification (NCBI taxonomy): domain Eukaryota; kingdom Viridiplantae; phylum Streptophyta; class Magnoliopsida; order Solanales; family Solanaceae; genus Datura; species Datura stramonium. The sequence goes on from JACEIK010005659.1 coordinate 48,489, forward strand.
CTAGCTGAGTTCTCCCACTTCTCCTTCCTCCTAGGTAGTTTTGAGAATAAAATGTCATTGACCAAATGGAATTAGGAGCTAAGGGTCCTATTATAGTAAATGGAGAACGTGCTAAATTTGGCCTGTCATGGAGCACTCAGGTGTCACGGTGTATCACGTACTTGCCTCAGTGACACGGAGGCATCGCAGCTCCCTTTGGAAATCACCCCAGAAAATTGGCCTCGGCACCTGCAGCGTTGGCAACGTGGCGCGAGTTTGCCCCGGGCAGCGCGTTGGCCTGCCTTATCGCGCAGCCACCTGCCGTGGCACGTTGCCCATGCGCAGGTGGGCTGTTTTGGGCAGCACTGCCGTGGCCGTTGCCGATGCGCGGAGTGGGCTGTTTTGGAGCTCCTCTTTGCGACGTTCGCGTGTTGATTCCGTCTCAAGCCTCTACTTCACCAACTCATGGATTAGCTCCTCAAAAGTCATCAAAACCTACAAAACAAAGGCTAATCATGTTGGTTAGCACATATCTTCACATTTATGTAAAATCACATGAAAATATATTAGATGCTTAGACAACTTGGAGCTAATTTAAGTTATAAAGCGTACACCCAGACATGCTATTTTTGCCGTGATCGGTGTGCATTAATTAACCAATGTGATTAATTCATGTTTTGTAGGTGAAATATACCAAGGAGCGGATGAAAATGATTTTCAATGTACAAGAGGCAAGCATGGAAGTGATGGCACAAAATAGCAATTTGATGTGCCCGAAGAGGAGGCTGGCGCGCAGTGCCATTGATGTAGCGTGTGCCGGCTTCCATGGATGTGGAATGCGGCGCATGAGGGTAAGGTAGTAGCGGCCGGTGTGATGGCACCGTGCCATACCTTGCAACTTTGCACGACCAATGTTGTGCCGGGTGACGCGTAGCGCATTGCCAAGACATGCGAGATGCAATTCCGGTAGATATGCTTGTTGGCTCACTGTGTCACGCCCGAGTAGCACAGCGATGGGCAGCGTGGCATTGAGAAATTCCACCGATGGACAAAATTTGACATTTTGTAATTATTATAAATTAAACATTTAGCTCCTAATTTTACATATCACGTATTATTTACCGGAAAAGCGGAGAGGAGCGAAGGGAGAGCGTGGAGACTCACCTAGGGTTGGTTTTTCTTTACTTATCTTTTATTCATTCTTTTAAGTACTTTAATCCAAACATTTCCTGAATCATTGTATGAACATGGTTGGCTAAAACCCTTCTTCTAGGGTTGAGGCCACATGACATGATTGTAATTGTGTGAATTTCATATTTGGTACAAGTTTTCTTTCTTGTTTTGTCTTGCTTTCTTGTTTTATCATTTTGTGCTTGATCACCATTTAAATGTACTTTTTCAAGCTTAGGCGAAGCTTGGAAAGAGTAACCCTATGAGTTAGAGCTATGAATGTAGGGAGCAAGTTCCTTTCTTCAAGATAGGATTCACTGTTAAAATAGCAATACACCTAATTTTCCTTGCTTGGTTAACTAAACGGGAAGATAGCTAGACACTTAGGATTAAATTGTCCTGAGAACCACTCTCAGTGCTAGTTGTGAAGTTAAATCTAGCTCAAATGGTAAAGGTACGAAACTCCATAATCAGGCGTATTAAACCACGTGAACCACATCCACATTATTAATTGCTCACGAAATAGGACGTCCACGTCCCCACTCAACAATGTAGGTGTGAGACTAGTTTGTTGTGTTTAGAGACTCGAAATACCATGAACATTGTGATTAACTACGTGAGACGACAAATGAATTTCATATACTTGAGCCATTGTGAATTTAAGCATTACATGATATTCAGGCCTTAAGTCTAGATGCTTCTCATATTGTATTTGAATTAATTATGATCATCACTTAGATGTATATAAAACTTTGAAATCTCAAAAACCAAACTTGTGAAATTTAACTTAACACTTGAACTTAAATATTCGCTAAAACAGTCCGATCCTGTGGGTTCAACATCCAACTCCTCAAGAGTCACTATATTACTTGTACGATACGTGTATGCTTTGCGCGTGCGGCTGGGCGCAACATGTTTTGCAATCTCGTTGCCGGGGAATAGCAAATTTTGGTGAATTTTTTTATGTTTTGTGTAATTTTAACATTTTTACTAAGTGTTTAAAATCAGTCTTAGTACATTTCATTGCGGGTAACCATTTGTCCTTACCCGCCCGGCAAGGAATAGAAGGCTTAGTGGATCCGTTGTTGGACCGAATGATAGTTGCACTTTCTACGGAGAGAGGCTCTTCTTTGAAAGTTGAAGATGTTACATGAGTAGATTCTTGAATGGCGCATCCATCAGTTGGGCAAGAAGAGTTGTTGGCGAACCAATAGCATCCAAACAGTTCATAAAGTGGCAATCCCTACTCGTGACAAATGTGACCTCTAGCCTCAGCACTAGAGCTGGAGAAACCTTGGTTTGAAGTATAACATGGTATAGTTGTTGCACTCTAGTGGGCAATTCACGGGAATGACAAGGAAGACCTAGCAGCAACTACGAACTTTCTAGAAATCATTGATACTTGCATCCCCACTAGGTGTCAGCGATTATGTCGGTTTACCCTCTTCCCATTTTCACTTTTGGGAGAGGTGAAGAGGTTGGTGAAGGAAGAGCACACTTGATTCTATCACATCACAGGACGAGCTAGAAAGGAAGAATCATTACACATATTATGCTAGGTCGACGTCCTAATAAAATTCATTCCCTTTGGCAAGATTGTAAAAGCTCAAAAGCAAAATACTCAATTGTAAGTAGAGGCGGAGGAAAATGTACATGGCCTAGGAGAGGTTTAAGTCATGATGATTGCCCTCGTAACCGGCGGTCCAATAAGGTGTTAGCCCACACCTTTGTGAAAAGTCTAGACCCTGACTAAATTCGCTAGACTCACTTTATCAGGTGGGCAAGCACTTGAGACGTATGATAAGCGAAAGCACACTCTACTGAATAGGATTACCTGAAAATCCCAGTGGCACGGTGGAGTCGGCCGAGAGAGCGGGTAAAGCGAGTTGATTGAAATGGATAGCATGAATGCCTTAGCAACTCAACTCACCTCATTCTAGCACCGAGATGATGACTGAGTTCTGCCCAGATGGGTATAGCACGGCCATAGTGCAGGTGTGCGGTTTAATCGGCTCTAGGCGGTGAGATATGTGGCAAAATGGGCCTGTGCTGACCTCTTGCGGAGAAAATCAAAGTGAATAGATTTGTAGGTAATGTGCGGAAGGAACAATCAGATGTATAGGAACAACTACAGTAGAACTACCAGAATCACCCAAATATCTCTTCGGGTGGCAATTAGGGTCAAAGTTACCGGCGGTAGAATAGAAATAGTGACGATCAAGCAATAACAACATTGAGGAGATATTTCAGAAAATTATAGCCACCCAGTTAAATGGCGAAAATCAGGCAAATATGGCCTAAGACTTGAAGAATAAGTAGATGGACAATAGAAACTTAGAGAAGCAAATGGGTCAGGTTGGAAGATGGATTTAGCATAAAAGACCTCGAGGAGGTTTACCGTGATACGAGATACAAAACCCAGAAACGGAGTCAATGTCATCGATCGGAGGAGTGGCAACGGTTAGCGACGCACGCAAAGAAAAGAAAAATGAGATGCGGCGAACTCGTTAGGCAGGAGTCCATCGGTTGAGAGAATCATTAGAGTTTTACGGCACACGATGCACAATCATCAGCTGCGGCTAATGCGGGAGACCACCACTAGTTCCCCGAAAAGACTTCCCGAAGAAAGGAGGAATCATGTTTTAAGAAGTTCTTTGGTGTAAAGAACATCACATAAATTTTCCTTGATGTTTGTAGGTATGCCATAATACGCCCAGTAGATGTGGTGGCTAACAAAGTGTGGTTTGTGGATGTCCAGGATATGGCACTTATTGAGGAGTGTAGTTATAGGGTAATGAGAAAATTCTCAAAAGCTTAAAGACCCAAAGAGTTTCACCCTCATGAAGCTTAAATAATGAGGGCCTTGTGTGATTTTGGGCGGCATGAATTTAATGCCCCTATCTCTGTTCAACACACTAGGTTTGAGGAAGCGAGGCCTACGAGAGTGATATTATAGGCGGTAGACAAGTGTATGACCACACAGAGGTATTGAGAACATTCTCATCAAAGTAGGTAAATTCGTTATACTGTGAGACTGTCATCTTAGATTTTATAGTTGATGATAAGGTACCCCTCGTCACAAGGATGGCCATTCACGACTCTTTGGTAGAGTGATAATAGATGTGAGAGTTGGTACCACTATAAGGGTCACTAATGAGGAAAGAGCTCTTGAGTCTCTAAGAGATCAACCGACCTACACCTTATGAGATCTTTGCAGATAAGTATGGTTATAGATGCTAAGTGTGGTGGTAGATTCCGTAGATTTACCTTATTATGGACATTCGACAACATGCCCCAGAGTGCGATGGGGTACATAAGTTGAAGGAAGTGATGGAATAAAAGAGGGACGAGGAATTGTTCCTACAAATCAAAAAAGAAGAAGAGATGGTTCCCAAAGGGAATACTTGCTTGGGGATATCACGAGGATAGTTTACGTCGTTCCACAACATAAAATTATTGTGCCAGGAAGCTTAACCCAAAGGCCTACAGTCAATTTTATTTTTATTTTATTTTTGATCTTGTTTATTTTTACTTTTGTTGTTTGGTGACGTAAGCACGGAAAAATGGAGATGCAGTATCCTTAGAAAGAGAAGCTAAGGAGCATGAAAAAATTCAAGTGTAAGGAATTAGGACCCACGTGCTCTAAAATAGATGAATCTTTAAATTTGGGCCTAGAAGGCCTCAAGAAGTATCTCTAACCTTTGTTTGATTTTAAATAATGCTTTGAGGACATAACATAAATTAAGTGCGTAGTGAGGAAATTTCAAATTTTGTGCTCAGTGATTTTGAGTGAAGTTGGTGCTTGGTCAAAAATTGGTTTGATTTGAATTATGAGTTGAGAACATTTAATCCACCCTTTGGTTTTTCTTTTTGGTTCTTTTCGAAGGGACTTTGAGCAGAGAATAATTTTTACGTATCGTACATAGTTGTTTTAGTCATAGTTAGGACTTTTCCCGATGATGAATAGATGACGATGCGTCTTGAGAAAATTAGTCAATAGGTTTTGTTTGAACCCTTAGTTGATTGATAGCTTGATGTTCTTCTTGACTATTGCACATAATTGTAAAGATCTGAAGTCGTTTTAATGGAGAAGCATGTTTAGCGATTAGTATAACTTTGTTTGGGACACCTAGACTCTTGAAACCATATGCTTAAAGCTTAATTCGGAATTCTTGTGATTAGGCGTGTTCAGAGTCTCACGGATCTGTCTTGAATTAGCGTGTACGCTGCGTGCAAGGTTTTTGTATATTCCATGCTATTGTGTAGTCGTCCAGAACTTTCCTAGTGTGTTTGCAAAACTAAATGGGGGATGTTGATTGTAAGAGATGATTTAGGCATTTCTTTGAATGAGCCTAATTTTATCCTTACTTTACCTACCTTTTATGCGTGATCCTAGTTAGCCCCACGTTGAACCTTTAACTTTATTATTTTTCTAGACACAATATAAGTTGAATCCTTTTCTTTCAATAAACATGAATTTGATCCAAAACTCCCAAGCGCTTGAGTAAAAATGCAAATAGTTAGGGAGTGAAAATTTTCAAAAAAGAAGGAAATAATAGTGGAGTTAGAGGTGCACTTGGGAAAAAATGCATAAATATGGGTAGAGAGTAAAAAGAAAAATAATGAAATAGTTACTTAAGTACCTCCTTCTTGATAAGATAAATATTCTTAACGAAATGGGGAAACAAAAGAAGAAATTGATGAGTTGAAAAGAGTGAAAGATGAAGTTAAGGAAGAGAAGGAGCTTAATGAGATAAAGTGATATATTAAAAGTGCTTAGGGAAGATAGTCATTATTGCTGGCCAAATAGTACCTACCCGTCCCTTAGAGCATTCCTGACCCTATAAGTCTATTTGATCTTTCTTTCAAGCGTTCCTAAATGGTGAAGTAAAACACTAAGGGCAAGCATATGGGTCATTGGATGTTGCATGTGAATTCTTTGTGAGAGAGATGAATTCTCATTCATATACCCCTTACATGTTATAACTTGAAAACTTGTGAGTGGAAATGGGTATCTCTCTTGTTGTAAGGACATGTTTCGGGAAGGATGAAATTCATGTCGCACTGCTTGATTGGTTTAATTGCATGAGTTTGCTAAGTTTTAGAGTCGATTCTTAGGCTAGGAGGTTTTAACTTAGTTGTATGTGATTTTAGTTGGTTCTATATCGCATTCTCTATTTTAAACTTTCTATCTAAAACATTGTTTGTATCCTTATCTTGAGTCGTCTTGCTTCAAGTGGTCATATGTGAGTTCTTTGTGTGCATGAGATGTAATAGTGTTGTTCAAGGAAAGACAAGGCTTTAAGTGTGGGGTAGTGATCTTTGGCATATTTCACATTCCTAAGTGCTATTTTATAACTTAGTTTAGTCATGTTTGTCAATTTATTTAGTACATTCTCATGTAATTTTACATGTACGTGTGCATGAATTAACCAAAGTGGTTAGCCCATGTTTTGTAGGTGAAATATAAAGGGAGGGGCTGAAAATAGCAAGCATGGAAGTAATTGCACAAAATAGCAACTTGATGTATTGTGCCAAAGAGAAGCTAAGCCAGGGCCAAGAGGCGTACGCTAGGCGTGTGCGCATCCATGTCCATGCCACACCAATGGCATGCGTGCATGGAAAGGAAGAAACAGCAGCACGTAATGGCGCCATGCCAGCCCCTTTTGTAACCTGCACGGCCGAGTGTTGTGCCACGGCGGGCGTGCGCACTAACACAATGCCATGACATCTTTGAGATGCCATTCGGTAGCTATGTGTGTTGGCTCAAAGTGTCATGCTAGCTGCTTGCCGTGATGGGCATCGTGGCACATAGGATTCCGCCAAGCGGCAAAATTTGACATTTTGAAGTACTATAAATTAAACACTTAGTTCATAATTTTACATATAACGTATTATTTTTGGAAAAACAAAGAGGAGCGAAGGGAAAAATGTGGAAACTTACCTAGTGTTGTTTTTTTACTTCTCTATTATATATTATTGTAAGTCCTTTAATTCAAACTTTTTTTGAATCATTGTATGAATATGAGTGGCTAAAATCCTTCTTCTAAGGTTGAGGCCACATGACATGATTGTAATTGTATTAATTTCATATTTGGTTCAACTTTTCTTTGTTGTTTTGTCTTGCATTCTTGTTAATTATCGTTTTAATGCTTGATCACTATTTATAATACCCCAGAAGTGCCTAAGACTAGACTCTGGATTTGGGATTATAACCAACATAAAATGGTTGAAAAATTTCTCCAAACGACTCGTAGTACAACTCATGGGAAGGAAGGGCGTGTCATAGGAGGAGTGGTGAAAAATAACTAGAGTCTAGGGTCGAGACCATGAGTCATGGGATGTGGGTACAACTCATGGTGGGTCATGGGGAGGTGAAGTCATGGTGATGTTACGAGTTGTGGTAGGAAACAACGAGTCGTGAGTTGTAGCAACACTATAGGAGGGAAGAGGCGGTGTTGGTGACGGATGATTCCAACGACTCGTGGGGTGATGAAGCCCGCGAGTTGTTGTTTGACTTGATGGTGAAATTCGAGGTGATATTTGAGAAACAAGGAAGTAAGCGGCAACAAATCTCACCACGAGTCATGGGACGAGGCACGGTTCGTGAGATTAGTCGTGACCCCGACAATGTATTTTTCATGTGAAAAGTTAGTAAGGGTAACTACATAATTTCTAGGCCTAAGTCTGAACTACATCTCTTTAAGATCACTTATAAGGGTTTAAAGGGTTCTTAAGCTGTCATGGTCTTTCCATTCCATGCATGCAAATTTAGAGTGTTCCATTGGAATTAAGCTTGAGAATTCCCCAATTCCTTCTCCAATTTCTTTGGGCTTTCAAGAGAGAGTGTAAGATCGGATTTCTAGGTATGTAGGGTTTTTAAGGAGTTCCTCTTCTTTGTCATGCCCAATTTCCCTCTATGTTGATGAATTCTAGTATTAATGTAAATTGATGATCTTATTGGGTTTAAGCCCAAATTTATAGAATTCTCTTTGGTTTCATTATGGATCAATTCCCTTCATGTTATAAATATTGTTTTAAGATCTATGGGAAGATTTTATATTTAAATTGATTATACTTTTTATGATTTCAAATCCTAGTTAATCTATGCCCAATTATGCAAAGTTTCATGAAAAGTCAAGTTATGATTCTATTATTATTTTGATATTCCTAACCTAAATTATGTAAATTATGATTTATGATTATGATATCTCTTGAGTACTCTTAACGGATTTTACTTATGAATGTCAAGAATTATGAATTTTCTACAATTATGCATGTTCTTCGTGAGTTCCATGAATTCATAACTTTTGGCCGACTCGAGCCCTTGCCCATGGCTAATAGTGTATTTCAAGTATGATCAAGTATGATCAGAGTAATATTATGATTTATTTGCCAAGAACATCATGAATGATTTACAATTATGATATGAGCCTCGCTATGCATATTTTGGGACGATGTCCCACACCAAATAGACAAGCGTTTAGGTAAACCCTTTGGTCTCAAAACTATGTGCCACCATAGTATATGTATTCATGGACTTTCCCACTTTTGATATCACATCATACGTCCCTTTCACTAAGCTTGGGAAGTCTCTGCCCTTAAGTGAGATAGTTGGGCGTTATATAAGCTCTATCAAGATGGTGTCGGTTAAAGGCGAGTTTCTCCTATTGTTCCTCATAATTTATGTATCGTTATGTTGATGTTACTTTGGCTCAAGTTAATTTTTTTAATTTTTTTAATTTTTTTAATTTTTTTAATTTTTTTAATTTTTTTAATTTTTTTAATTTTTTTATTTATATTATGATATTTACTTTATGTTCATGTCCTACTCTTATGAACTTTATGTATTTTAACATTCCTTTTTACTTACCTTGAATACTCGAGTACATTCCATGTACTGACCACATATTCTATGTTGTATCGTTTCATGATATAGGTCCCGGATTAGTCTCGGCCATCATTAGTCTGCTTTCCTCTCGGACTGTTTAGTCGGTTTTGGTGAGTCCTCGTCGCCATTGGCCATTCGGTCATCCCATTTTTATGTTATTTCGGTTATAGACTTTTGTCAAGCTAGTTGTGGATTTTGTCCCATCAGTTCATCAATTATGTTGGAGGCTTTTCAAAAAATATGCGAATATCGGCTTGTCGGTGTTGATCCTATTTTAGATTGATATGTACGCAGAATTTCACTTAATCATGTTTTTACTATATTAGTTTCTGATTGGTATGATCTTAGGCACTATGTTCATGCCATGTGGGTCGCTTTCTGGAGCCTCTCGGGGGTTCCTTGTCTGTGTCTCTATCTGGGCCTATGTTCGGGTCATGAAACCATTGAAATATGCCATTCAGTTTACAGGAAAAAGCTTCGGGAAGAGTAACCTAGGTTAGAACTAATAATGCGGGAGAACGTTCCTGTTTTCAAGATAGGATTCACGGTTAGGATAGCAATATACTTAATTCACCTTTCTTGGTTAATTAAATGGGAAAATAGCTATACATTTAGGATTAAATTGTCAAATCACCATTCTCATACGTAGTTGTGAAGTTAATTCTAGTTAAATGGTTAGACGAACGAAAGTCCATAGTCAAGGGTGTAAACCCCATGAACCACATCCATTGTGTTAATTGCTCATGAATTAGGACATCACATCCCCACTCAACAATGTAGGTGTGAGACGCTATTTTGTTGTGTTGGGAAACTCGAAGAACATGAACATTGCAATTAACTCTATGAGGAACGACAAATGAATTTCATGTACTTGAACCATTGTGAAATTTAGCATTACATGATTGTCATGCCTTAACTCTAGATGCTTCTCATTAATGTATTTACGGATTAATTTTGATCATCACTTATATTTATATAAAACTTTCCAAAATCTCAAGCAACACTTGTGAACTTTAACTTAACACTTGAACTTAAATATTAGCTGAAATAGTCCGGTCCTATGGGTTGAACATATGGATCTTGAGAGTCACTTTACTACTTGTCTGACCAATTGTACACTAGCGCGTACCTTTGGAGCGCAACAACTATATTTTCAAAAACAACTAATTCATGGGCTGAACATTGGGAAATCATGCTAACACCTAATCATGGGGATTCATGATGTAATTGAAAGTTAAATCATGAATATCGTATGTTATTTATCGTAAGGACCTTGAAAATCATAGAATACTTAGGAGAACACATTCATGGAATGGAAACCTAAAACTTATTCTTTTCTAGGGAATCAAAGTAACTAGGGTTTTAACATAAGTGGGACAAATGGATGAAAAAAGTCCTTTTTTATTTCCCAGCATACCTAACACAGCCCAGAAATCCTCCACTATCACTTGAATATCAAAAGATCTTGGAGAAGAACCATAGGTGTTATTGAGCCTTGAGAGGAAGAGAGAAGAAGTTCTTACAAATGATTTGAGAAGGAATGAGGTATTAGGCTATGAAAATCCCTTTAATTCGACCCTTAGGAGTCTCAAAACGACATTATATAGAAAGTCGAAGCATGGGAATTTTATTAAAATACGGGATTTCATTTTAGAAATCTCTTAGGACCGTGGCAACGGCGACACAATGATTCGTTGTCTACCATAACTACACAATATATCCACCCATTACCTACGGGAGAAAATTATAGTTTTGATTCTCCAGCCAACGACCATACGGGAGCGGTCCATTATTTTAATCCATGATTCGTCACATGACTGGGTAATTCGAAGTGCCCTGCATTTCTGAATTTCTGGCAGGTCATCACTCCTCATAACGATTCATTTAATCCCTCAATTGCTACTAAACCCAAATTTGAACCTTTTCTAGACTCCACTAATTGACCCATTAGGACAATCCTTTACATCATGTAATAAGTCATTGCTTGACTCGTTAGCCTTGGGGCGTCTAGGCTGGTCACTTACAACGAGCCGCTATAATAGGGCGATCCTCACAAAAACTTCGTTACTTCCTCTCGTGATAAAAGTCATAATTGCACACATGCGAAACCCTTCCATGACTCTTCTTAATGGCCCATTACCTAGATCAATGAGTCTTCCTTTAACTCATTAGTTCTAGATAAAATTTTAAGCCAGCCTAAGACTACGCCAGATGGGCGGTGTAACGCTGATCGAGACGAAATGACGACTCGTGACATAAGTCATTTTGGCTGGAACTTTGCTAGTTCTCTGCGAATTTCAATCTAACTCGGGCTTAGGTTACATCCCAGAAGTGCCTAATATGCGTTGTCACGTGAAGATGCATTTTACACCCCAAATTTTTTAATGATAATTCGGTGTTTGTATGTCATACTAAGGAAAGTATGAAATTTGTGTATGTGGGTCGTGGAGTGAGGAGGAAGACATGTATAAAGAAAAGAGCAAAGAGTATGCGAACTTCATAAGTAAGGGTCAAATTTAAATGATCATATTTCCCAATCTATAATGAGTTAGAAGTCTTACAACAAATCAAATTAAATGAATTTGACTCTAACATTTAGAACATCAAAATGCTCATCAATCGGAGTTTTGAGTAAAAGGTTATAGACATTTCTTGAGACAACTGTCGGCGATGACGGAGGCGCCACCAAGTAGAGCCTCCACTACCCAACCTCTTATATGTCTTATTTAAGTTGTTTGATGGCCAAAATATTTCATCCACATCTTATATCGAGCTACTTGCTAAGGAGGCTTATTTCCTACGTAATTTCCAGCAAATGGAAGGTGAAATCAAGCACCAATCTCCGTGGAATCACAAGCTCTTTCGGATGAGAGTTTGTAAAGTCGCGAGGAACATTTTCTGCAGAACTATTGTATGGTGCTGCATTTTTATCTTGATAAAGGAAGTGGAAAGCGGGTAAGAGAGAACATGGACATGTTATACATAGTTGGTTAATGTTAACGGGTTATATAAAATTTGAATATTACACTTATGTTTACTTTTAGTTTTAAACATTCGAGAGCGACAGAAATGTCTTTAGTATGTCGTTATAAGTTTATTAGAGCTCTTGTGTTATGCAGACACTCCCTAAGAATTGTTTAAGTATTTGAATAGGCACATTACATATTCTTTGAAAGTTGCACATGTGGATGGAAGCTAATTCAAGTGTAAAGGTAGAGGCGTCCCAAATAATTAAAGAAAGAAAAAATGAATATTAGCCCTTTTAAGATAATACATAAATTATGTACTTTGGGTCCATAAATGATTTCAACATCCTTATAAAAATGTTTAGTATAATCAAGATATGATATAAGGAGTAGGTTGTTAACAGTAATAAGGAAAGTACATAAAGAGTTTAATGAAACAATTACCACAAGAGTTATGGTTCGAGCATTGAATGATATATATTGTTATTGTAAAGAAAAACAAGATGAGTAAGATAAATATAGTTAAAAGATGTTAGCATAAGATGGTAAGATTTATGACGATGAACTAATTAAGCAAAATAAATGACCGGTAAAGATAGATCATATGTTCTCGAGACATCTAGTAAAGGATTTATGAATAAAGCTATCTAAGTGCGTTGTGTGGTAAGATGATTAGTGAGTTGGAAATTTACCAACTCATTAGGCTCCTAGGCATGAGTTTTTGTCTAGTTTTTGATACGTTCATGTGGATTTTTTGCCCTTTCTCTTTAATTCTTTGTACGTACTTCATGTGAGCGGAGAAAACATGAAATAGAGAAAAACACATGAAGTTTGAGATGGAATTTTATGAGTTGGCACATGAAGGAGAGCAGCCAAAGATAATGGAAGATTTGAGCTCAAGAAGAGGTGCAAGGACATGCTATAAATCAGCTAAACGTGGATCAGAAAAGCGCGCGGCTTAACTACCCGAGCCTAGGATCTCAGCGGGCGGTTGCTCCGGTTGGGCAGTGGCTAAAAGCCTGAACCGTCGGTGTAGTCCTTTGCTTGTGGCTGTTTTGGGAGGAAGACAGCTGGGTGCTCGCGAGATTGGCACCGAGATAAGCCGGTGCTTCATAGGTGAGGCCGTCTAATGAAGGGTATAAAGGTCTAGAAAGGTCTCAAAAGCATATAAAAGACTCAAGGGCATTTGAAAAAAGTTGTACACAAGCAAGTACAGATATTTACATAACTTTGATTGTACACCACTCATTCAATCATCTAGACTTCATCTTTTTCATAGAATTTTTGGTAGGTAGAATCTTTTAACCATAGAATTGTAGAGTTATATAGTACTTTTCTTCTTCTTTTTCTTTAACCCAAGTTGGGGTATTCCATTGTTGTAAGAAGCTTGTGAAGCAAATTTGTGAAGCTATTGTGATGAATGTGAGGGAATCCTCTTGGTATCGACTCTCTACAATTAAATATGCTTGAGAGCTAATTTTATAACTATAGGTATATTCATGGTGGGTTTATTAATTTGATTGGGTTTTGATAAAGCGCTCTTGGATTCCCATTGAAATTATAGATGTATTGTCTTAACAAGTTATAATTGCTAAAATTGATTGTTTGCAAACATCAATTGTGCTTTATTTTCTTGATTTTCTTGAGAGAGAAGGTGAGAATTGGGTGAAGATAATAATGAGGAATTAGTTGTTTGTGTGTGGGATTAAGCTATGGATAGTTATAATCCATTTTCACTCCATTAAACGTCAAGCAGAAATAGCTAGTCCTTCCTCCAAGCTTATGTGGTTGATTACTTGAATTGTCTTTGAGGTTTGAAAGAACTCAAGGCATAAACATTCTTATGGTTGATAAATAAGAGAATGTAATTATCCGGTGCTAGCTATGCTAATTATGAGTCTAAGGCATTGAAGAATTTCGATTTAGTTGTGATCTCATCTATAAGTACTTTAGCCATATAGCTTGTGATTGCTTGATCGAGAATTCCCCAATTAGTCTTGAATTTAAGGAATTAGATAGCAATTATTTCCCTTTAATTTCCTAAATTTTAATTTTCAAATGTTTGAGCAAATTATGCGACTTAAGTTTGAATCAGTTTATAACTCTTGAATTGTTGACTCAATTCTTTGTGAGAATCCACCACGACACTTAGGAGCATAACAAGAAGAAGTACAATGGGGCATATCTGGCAACTTAACTCATGGGAGGAGCTAAAATTGTAATACCATGGAAGCCCTAAGATCATACTCGGGAGTTGAAATGGAGAAAATTGGAATGCGGTACTAGGTCATAGAACAAGTCGTTTTGTGACCGTGGAGTAGATACAGTCATAAAGTGACTAGTAGCGAGGTTCAAGATTGTGATTTGGAATTTGGGATTTGAGGTCCCTATGGACACGACCGCCCAGTCATGGTCATACCCGTGTGACTCGTTGAGTCTACGGCTTGTAGGCAAGGACTTTGGGAAATTGAAGAAGTCTGGTAGTGTACCCTCTGGAAGGCCCCACGAGTCATGGCTAGTCACCCACGGGGCTAGTCACCACAATTTGTGGGATGGGTCATGGTCAGTATGATGGAAATAATTTGAAACCTTAGGCAGTGCATGTGATGAATGGTGACCACGAGTCGTGGTCACCATTAATGACTCGTGAGGTTCCCCGTGATGGGCCCCAGATGATCTATTCGATAGTGCACCGATGGCTGATTCCACGAGTCGTGGCCTTGAGTAACGAGTCATCTAGTCCCTCATGGGGACTGGCAGTTAGTTATTTTCTGCAAATTTAGTAAGGGTTTTTCAGTAATTCCTACAATTCTAAGGCCTAAACTACGTCGTTTAAGCTATGAATAGTGGGTTTAAGAGGGGAAAATCTATTCAAAGTAATTCCTATTCATGCATGCAAGAGGAAGAGTCTAGAGAGGTGATCAAGGCTAATCCTTCAAGGTTCTTCTTCAAACCTTCTTTGGCAATCAGAGAAGTGGAATAATCAAACCCTTTCAGGTGTGTGGGTTTATGAGTTGGTGAATCGATTCACACCCATGCCCAATCTCTCTCTAAATCATGAAAATTCCTATGTCGTTTCAATGGGGTTTTAACCCAAGGCATGAAATTCCTAATTCTCTACATGGGTATGATTCTAATGAGTTTTTACTATTGAATTATGAATCATGGGCAAATTTTACGTTGTTTTCCAATAAAATTAACTTTCAAGCTTTATAAATCAAAATTCCCAATGATGATAAGTTTATGAAAGTTGAGATTTATGATGAATGTTTTAGTATGATGAGATATTTATGATGAAAAGAATGTTTTCAAGTTATTCATGTTTATGATCATGTTTTAAGCGAATTATGTATTTTCAAGCATGTTAAAGTATCGGGCAATGCCTATATGTTCAAGGATGAGTTATGATTTTACAAATTAAGTTTACCACATGATTTTGAAGTGAAGACTCGTATTTATGTTTTGCTTGTGGTATGGTTTGAGCAAGAGCTTCTCAATATGATGTCAGATTTTATATGTATTTGATTATTGAGCTTCGTCAATAGATGATGGTAAGATTTGTTTAAAAATGATGAAGATCATATGCATGTTTTTGGGATTCGTGTCTAGCATCGAGTAGTCTAAGGTTCGATCACCCTATGCCTCAGAAATACACACCAATGTAGGTTTATACATATCTTATATATACTTTTGGACCACCCTTGTGAGCTATCCCCTTCCCCAATTGGGCCCCAAGCTTGATATGGATATCATGGTATCGTCCTTAGCCTTAAAAAGGCTTTGGACAGGTCTACCCACTTGAGTGTGATAGTTGGGACCATGTAAGCTCTATCGTGGTATGTTGGTTAACAGATGAGTATCCCATTGTTCCTCATGATTTCAGTTATGCATGTTTACTACTCATGATATATGTTATATATATGTTCTAAAACAGGTTTGGCCCAATGTTCATCTTTACTTATGACTATCAGATTTCAGCATTAGGTTAATCGATTCAGTTATAGTGTTATGTTATGTTGGGATCATGATTTTAGAAAAATAGCATGCAAGCCCTACTCGCAGGTTCTTATTTTGTTTATGTTTTATATAATGCGTGTTTTAAATGATTTTACTTATTTAAGAGGTTTTACTTACCATTAATACTCGGTACATTCCACATATTGATCGCATACTCTATGTTGTATAGTTTCATGATACAGGCCCTGGCACTTAGACTCATCCCCATTCTTAGCCAGTTTTTCAGAGCTATCATTCCACTCTTGTTGGTGAGTCCTCTTCTCTCGAGGACCTTGCTTTATCATTTTTCTTTATGTATTTTCAAATTTCAACTTTAGCGAGTTAGTTGGGGTTTTGTCCCATCAACTCATCAGACTTAGAGGCTTTTCAAACAAAAGGATGTAATCAGCTTCAGATTCGTGTGTATTTTCTAATGTTATGTTTACTTCACACTTCGGCTAAGTTTATCATGTTAATGCTTCTGTTTTTTTATTAATAGAGTTAGATGTATGTTCATGCCATGGGTTGACTTGGGGTGTCTCGGGGATCCTTGTCCTGTATCCTGATCTGGGCCTACCTTCGGGTCGTGAAAAAATTGGTATCATAGAATTAGGTTTTGGAAGTGTCCTAGCGTGTCTAAAAGTCGCGTTAAGTAGTGTCTTTTTCATGGGTGTGAAGTGCGCCACACTTATAACAAAGAGGCTACAGACGTTTAGGAAATGTTCCCTCCTTTCATGATCTATGTCGTGCGATGAAATGTCTCCCTATCCTTCTAATTCGGGCTATTCGTGATTGAAGAATCATGGCTCCCCACAGAGTTAACAGTAGGAGGAATGGGAATGGAAATGACCACGAGGATGGCAACGGAGACGGGCACCAAAAAGCCCAACAAGTCTAGGAGCACTATGCACCGGAGCTAGTTGCCCATGCTAAATTTAGGGCAGCTATTCAGATGCTATAGATGGCCTTGACTACTTAGGTCAACCAATAGGCAGTGGTGCATATCCCCCAAAATGAAAATGCGGTGGCAGCTTGAGTCAAAGATTTCTTGAGGATGAACCCACTAGAATTCCTTGGGTCGAAGATGGACGAAAATCCACATGAGTTTATCGACGAGATTGTGAAGATCACCCAGGTCATGGTAGTGAATGGAGTTGAGTATGCTGAGTTGGCCTCGTATCAGTTGAAGGGGGTCGCACACATATGGTTCAGACAGTGGAGAGATAGTGGAGAAACTAGACCAGGCCCTATCAGTTGGGAGGACTAAGGACAATGCTACAACATCGAGTGTGTTGTTGGAGAAAAAGATCAATATATTGCTTATGTAGCTTACCCTTTACACCTTCCATGTTGTGTTTCTAGATAGGTTTTTCCCTCATTAGATGAGGGAGTTGAAGGCAACTGAGTTCATAAATCTCAAGCTGGGAAAGATGACGGTGCAAGAATATGCCCTAGAGTTCACTCGTTTGTCAAAGTATGTCCATAGTTTGTGGTTGATCAGAGGGCATGAGTGAGCAGGTTTGTTCATGGGGTGGTGGGCTACTTAGACAAAGATTACTGGACCGCTATGCTCCACTAAGATATGGATTTTCCTTGAATAGTCTTATACGCCCAACAGATCGAGGTGGCGCATATGAGGGAGAGAGAGGCCAAGAGGGCCCAAACAGATAGCTATGGATTCTCTCTACCGAGGCCATATGGTGGGCACCGATAGTAGACCCACTAGAGATCTTCAGCACTAGTATCTTCAACATTGAGTGTGTCATCCAGACCTAGGCGCAACCAGAGAGCACGAGCATCAAGCTCTAGGGGTCAGAGAAGCAGGCCCGCATATTCTAGTATCCCAGTTCTTGGTAGGTACAGGTGCTTGCTTTGGGTGTGGGAAGCCCAAACATATGCTCAGAGATTGCCCAGTAGCTAGACCGGGCCATGGTAGGGAGCAAGGCCCAACTTCTAGTTCAGCCGCTCCACCCGCATGCTCAGCTCAACAGGGGGCATCTATTAGCACAGGTGGCGGTCAACACCAAAATAGATTATATGCCTTAGCATCCCGCCAGGAGTAGGAGGTCTCCCCGGATGTAGTCATTGTTATGTTAAAAGTTTTCCATCTTGATATACATGCTTTGTTAGATCCAGCAGAGACCTTATCTATTGTGACACCTTACGTGGCTAGTAGTTTCAGAGTCAATCCCGAAATCTTGTCAGAACCCTTCTCAGTTTCTACTCCAGTGGATGATTCAGTTGTAGCTAGACGGGTGTATAGAAGTTGCTCGGTAATAGTCCTTTAGAAAATCACCTCGGTAGACCTAGTAGAGTTAGCCATGACCAATTTTGATGTTATCCTCAGCATGGATTGGCTATTTGCACGTTATGCCTCAGTTAATTGTAGAACCCGGGCAGTAGAGCTTAGATTTTCGGGTGAGCCAGTCATAGAGTGGAAGGGTAGTTCATCTGCGCCTATAGGTCATTTATTTCGTACCTTAAGACTAGGAAGATGATCTCCAAAGGTTATGTATACCATCTAATTAGGATTAAGGATGCGACGTTCGAGACCCCGACTATCCAGTTGTCCCAGTAGTATGTGAGTATCTAGAAGTCTTCCCAAATGATCTACTGGGAATCCCTCCTGAGCGGGAGATTGATTTTGGTATTGACCTTCTTCCCGATACGCAGCCTATATCTATTCCTCCTTATAGAATGGCTCTATCCGAGCTAAAATAATTGAAGGAATAGTTGAAGGATCTTTTGGATAAGGGTTTCATTAGATCAAGAAAGTCTCCATGGGGTGCACCAATTCTCTTTATCCAAAATAAAGATGGTTCCCTTCGTATGTGTATTGATTATCAACAATAGAACAAGGTCACCATCAAGAAAAACTATCCTCTACCCAGGATTAATAATTTGTTTGACCAACTTCAGGGCGCCAAGTGGTTTTCAAAGATAGATCTTAGATCCGGGTACCATCAGCTCAAGGTCCGAGAGAGCAACATCTCGAAGACAGCCTTCAGGATGTGGTATGTTCATATTGAGTTTGTAGTTATGTCTTTTGGACTAATGAATGCTCCTACAACTTTTATGGACTTGATGAACAGGGTGTTCAAGCCATACTTGGATATGTTCGTGATCGTGTTCATTGATGACATCCTAATACACTCTTGGAGTGAGGAGGAGCATGTCGCTCATTTGAAAGTGGTGCTATAGACTCTCAATGATCACCAATTAAATGCTAAATTCAGCAAGTACGAGTTTTGGTTGGACTCGGTGGAATTTTTAGGCCAAGTGGTGTCAGGTGAGGGCATAACATTGGACTCTTAGAAAACAGAAGCAGTGAAGAATTGGCCTAGACCGGTGAATCCTTTAGATATCTGGAGCTTTTTGGGCTTAGCTAGCTACTATCGAAGGTTTATTGAGGGCTTTTCATCCATTGCAGTGCCATTGACCAAATTGACCCAAAAGAAAGTGAAATTCCAATGGTCGGAGGGTTGTGAGAGAAGCTTTCAGGAGTTGAACATCCGACTTACCTCAGCATCGGTGTTAACTTTACCAGAGGGTACTGATGGGTTCGTGGTATATTGTGATGCTTCGAGGATCAGACTTGGGTGTGTATTGATGCAACATGAAAGTGTTATAGCTTACGCTTCTAGACAGCTAAAAGTGCATGAGAAGAATTACACAACCCATGACCTTCAATTGGCCGTGGTGGTATTCGTCTTGAAAATATGGAGGCATTATTTGTACAGGGTCCATGTGGATGTATTTATGGACCATAAGCGTTTACAATATGTGTTTACCTAGAAAGATCTCAATCTTCGTCAAAGGAGGTGGTTGGAGCTACTCAAGGACTATGATATGAGTGTCCTTTGCCATTCGAGAAAGGCTAAGGTGGTAGAAGACGAACTTAGTAGACTCTCTATGGAAGTGTGTCCCATATGGATGAGGGAAGAAAGGAGCTGGTGAAGGAGGTGCATCGACTTGCGAGGTTGGGAGTTCGGTTGGTTGACTCGATCGATGGCAGTTTTATTATTCAGAAGGGATCAGAGTCATCCTTTGTGACTGATGTAAAAGCTAGACAAGACAAGGACTCGATTTTGGTAAAGTTAAAGGAAGTCATTCAGAATTAGAAGGTAGAGGTCTTTTCCAAAGGGGGAGATGGTGTACTTCGATACTAGGGTCACTTATGTGTTTTTGATGTTGATGATTTGAGAAATCAGATGTTGCCTGAGGCTCACGATTCCAGATATTCAATACATCCAGGTGCCACCAAGATGTATCGTGACCTACATGAAGTCTATTGGTAGAATGGCATGAAGAAGGACATAGTAGAATTTGTGGCTAAGTGTCCAAACTGTTAGCAAGTGAAGATTGAGCACCAAAGACCCAGAGGTATGCTTCAAGATATCAGTATTCCTACATGGAAGTGGGAGGAAATCAACATGGACTTCATAACGGGTTTGCATTGCACTCGTTGGTAATATGACTCCATTTTGGTGATTGTAGACAAGTTAACCAAAGCCGTTCATTTTCTACTAGTTAAAACCACATATTCAGCGGAGGATTATGCCAAACTATACATCCGAGAGCTAGTTCAGTTGCATGGAGTGCCTTTATCCATGATATTAGATGGAGGTACTCAATTTACATCTCAGTTTTGGAGGACGTTTAAAAAAGGATTAGGTTCTCAGGTTAAGCTCAGTACAACATTTCACCCGCAAACGGATGGTCAAGTGGAGCAGACGATTCAGACTCTCGAGGACATGTTTAGAGCATGTGTGATCGACTTCAAAGGTCGTTGGGATGATCATTTGCCTTTTATCGAGTTTGCATACAATAATAGCTACCATTCTAGCATCCAAATGGCCCCATTTGAGGCTCTCTATGGGCGGAGATCTAAATCGCCTATTAGTTGGTTCGAAGATGGGGAAGTTGCAGTGATAGGACTGGATTCGGTCCATGAGTCTATGGATAAGGTTCAGCTCATACGAGATAGGTTGAAAACAACTCAAAATCGCCAAAAGTCCTATGCGGATGTGAGAAGGAGAGACTCGAGTTCGAAGTTGATGATTAGGTGTCTTTGAAGGTGTCTCCCATGAAGGGAGTGATGAGGTTCGGAAAGAAAGGAAAACTTAGCCCTCATTATGTTTGCCCCTATCAGATAGTGAAGCAGGTTGACAAAGTGATATATGAATTGGAGTTGCCTTCAGAGTTAGCTTCCATGCATCCTGTTTTCCATGTATCACTCTTGAAAAAGTGTTTGGGTGATCCTGCTCTAGTTGTCCTGGTGGATAGTCTTGGTGTGAAAGATAACCTTTGTTATGAAGAATTTCCAGTGGAAATACTGGATCTTCAGGTTTGAAGGCTAAGAAACAAGGAAGTAGCTTCAGTCAAAGTTTTATGGAGGAATCAACATGTTGAGAGAGCTATGTGGGAAACCGAAGCAGACATGATTGCTAGATACCCACATTTATTCTCTATCGTCTCAGTTCCAGCTTAAGGTATCAGTTTTTTCCCAGTACTCTATTTAGTTTTCATGTTCAGATCATGTGCTCAATTTTTTTCTATGTCAAAGTATGTATGTATGGTTTGTGAATTCAGTTCAACCATGTAGTTCAATTCAGAGGTAGTCATCCCATCAGTTTTCAGCTTAAATGATTAGTATTTGGATATGATGATTGCATTTCTCTGCTTTTCTCTATGTTCCAACATATGAGAACGAATGTTCCAAAGGGGGAAATATTGTAATACCCCGAAAGCCCTAAGATCAGACCCGAGAGTTGAAATGGAGAAGAATGAAAATCTGGCCCCAGGTCACAGAATGACTTGTTTGTGACCCGTGGAGTAGACCACTAGTCGTGAGGTGACTCGTGGTGAGGTTCAGGGTGTGAGTTTGAATTTTGGGATTTGAGGTCCCCACGGACCTGACCACGAGTCTTGGTCAGACCCCACAACTCATTGAGTTAGTCATGGGCAAGGACATTGGGAAAATGAAGGAGGCCTGCCAGTGTACCCTACCAAAGGCCCCCACGACTTGTGGTCAGTCACCACAATTCGTGGGATGTGTCGTGGTCAGCATGATGGAAATAAGTTCAAACCTTAGGCAGTGAAGGTGACAAGTGATAACCATGAGTTGTGGTCACCGGTAACGACTCGTGAGGTTACTCGTGACAGGCCCCAGGTGATCTAATTTACAATGCACCCAAAGGATGATGCCACAAGTCGTGGCCTTGAGTAACAAGTCGTCCAGTCCTTCGTGGGGACTGGAAGTCAGTTACTTTCTGAGAATTTAGTAAGGATTTTTTTTGTAATTCCTATGATCCTAAGGCCTAAACTATGTCGTTTTAAGCTATGAATGGTGGGTTTTAAGAGGGGAAAATCTATTCTAAGTCATTCCTATTCATGGATGCAAGAGTAAGAGTCTAGAGAGGTGATCAAGGCTAATCCTTCAAGGTTCTTCTTCAAATCTTCCTTGGGCAATCAGAGAAGTGGTAGAATCAAACCCTTTAAGGTATGTAGGGTTATGAGTGGGTTAATCCATTCAAACCCATGTCCAATATCTCTCTAAATCATGGAAATTCCAATGTCGATTATATGGGATTTTAACACAATGCATGAAATCCTAATTCTGTACATGGGTATGATTCTAATGAGTTTTTACTATTGAATTATGAATCATGGGCAACTTTTATGTTGTTTTCCAATAAAATTATGTTTCAATCTATATAAATCAAAATGCCCAATTATGATAAGTTCATAAAGTTGAGATTTATGATGAACTAGTATGAGCAGATATTTATGATGAAAAACATGTTTTTCAAGTTACCTATGTTTATGATCATGTTTTTGAGCGAATAATGCATTTTCAATCATGTTAAAGTATCGGGCAATGCCCATATGTTCAAAGATGAGTTATGATTTTACGAATTAAGCTTACCACATGGTTTTGGAGCAAAGACTCGCATTTATGTTAAACTTGTGTTATGGTTTGAGCAAGAGCTCCTATATATGATTTCAAAATTGATATGTATTTGATTATTGAGCTTCGTCAATAGATGATGGTAAGCTTCATTGAAAAACAATGGAGAGCATATGCATGTTTTTGGGAGTAGTATCTAGCACCGAGTAGGCTATGGGCCGATCACCCTATGCCTCAAAACTACGCACCAATATAGGTTTATACATATCTTATATATACTATGGGACCTCCCTTGTGAGATATCCCCTGCTCCGATTGGGCCCCGAGCTTGATATCGATATCATGGTATGATTCTTGGTCCTGAAAAGGCTTTGGACGGCTCTACCCACTTGAGCTTGATAGTTGGACCATATAAGCTCTATTGTGGTATGTCGGTTAAAAGACGAGTATCCCATTATTCCTTATGATTTCAGTTATGCATGTTTACTACTCATGATATATGTTATATATATGTTCTAAAGCAAGTTTGACCCAATGTTCAGCTGTTCTTATGACTATCAAATTTCAGTATTGGGTCCATCGATTCAGTTATGGTGTTATGTTATGCTGAGATCATGATTTCAGAAAAATAGCATACAAGCCCTACTCTCAAAATCTTATTTTGTTTATGTTTTATATTATGCATGTTTTAAGTTATTTTACTTATTTAAGCGGTTTTACTTACCTTTCATACTCTGTACATTTCACGTATTGATCGCATACTCTATGTTGTATCGTTTCATGATACAGGCCTCGACACTTAGACTCAGCCCCGTTCTTAGCCAGTCTTTCAGAGTTAGCATCCAACTCCTGTTGGTGAGTCCTCATCTCCCGAGGACCATGCTTTATCAATTTTTTCTATGTATTTTCAGTTTTCATCTTTAGCGAGTTAGTTGGGGTCTTGTCCCATCAATTTATCAAACTTAGAGGCTTTTCAGACAAAAGGATGTATTCAGACTTCCGCTAAGTTTATCTTGTTAATGCATCCATTTTTTATTGATTGAGTTTGATGTATGTTCATTCCATAGGTTGACTTGGGGTCTCTCAGGACTCCTTGTCCCGTGTCCTGATTCGGGCCTACGTTCGGGTCGTGACAAAAATGATGATGAAGAAGGAGTGAAGGTGAAATTTTAAGAAGTCGTAGAGGTGTTCCAACCATCCAACATTTCAAAATACAAGATGCCAAGGTTTAAGAAGTGCCACTAGAATCTCCAAATGACATCCAACAAATCATGCTCAAAGACTCTAGTGCACTTGAAAAGGAGGATGTCAAGCAAGAAGCATGCTTGAAAGAGGAGCGACTTAAAAAGCCCCCTTATCATTTTTCAACCTTGAACTTGGTTGACAAAATGGAGACTAAGGAAACCAAGTCAATGGAGGAAGTTGAGGAGGAGGATCAAGGTGGCTTCATCTTAGGTATGCCATGTCAACAAGGTCAAAGCACATCCCTCCTTTAAGGGCCAAGAAATAAAAGATGCAATATCCATTTCTTGGAACCTTGATGCTTACACCACCATCCCTCAAGACAAAAAACAAGGGGTGCGATTCAAAAGCTCAAAGTGGAGAGAAAAGTGGTGAAGTCGAAGTCATCGAGCCACAACGCTAACTAAGGCACTTCTTTTTAGGCAACCCAACTGCTTTTAATTTTTATTTTTACTTTTTCCTTTTATTTTGTTTTACTTTACATATGTGTTTTCTTTGATTGTGCAGGGATGGAACAGGTCTGGAATGTGGCAAATAGTGAAAGAACAAAAAGAAAAAGGAGAGCATGAAAAATGCGTGTAAAATGGATGCCTCCATCGTATCAGGGAGTACTCTCACCCATTCTTTCCTCATTTTGTTTAACCTTAGGCATCGAGGACAATGAATTATTTTTGTTAGGGGGTGAAGTTTGAGTAACCCACTTGTAATGTGATGCACGATATGGCCCTATGATAGATTGGGTGATGTATAAATCATCATTCCTTGTTCGTAGTATCTCCTTTTTAGATAGTAGTCTTTGAATAAACTCCAAGGATTTTCTTTATACTACGGTTCTTTCCCAAGGAGTGATTTCCTTGTTTTCTCTTTTTATTGTCGAACCAGGTTGGCACTTCCCAATGACAGATTGAGAGGAGACTTTCTTAAGGGAATAAGTAAAGTTTAGAGTCTTGTTGTGTCTTTGTGCACTTTTTTGATGAGATACCACCAACATTTCTTTCTTGGCATTGTGCATGAGTGTTGAAAAGAAAATGAGGGCATTCAAATGTGAAAATTGAGCACTCTATTCTCATGAATTATACATTCCTTGATTGGCTTGTTGATCCATAACTATCTTGTTAAAAGTCAGTCTCTTAATATGATGAAGGAAATGTGTGAACTCCTTGGATTGTGATGCCTTGTGTGGTGAGATTTTCGACTTAATTCTTGTGTATGAATGATTATCTAGAACTTTCCCTAAGTGTGATGCAAGGCAAAATGATAGATTGGATGCACTTATAACATGATCTTAGGCCCTCTTTTGTTAAGTCACTTCACCCAAAATGACCTCCTTGAGCATTAATCTTTGATAGCCAACACATGAGCCTTGGACCCTTTCTTTGAAAACACATTACAAGCCTAATGACTATTTTTAATCTTTCTCTTTGGCACCCATCGTCCCTAGTTGCTACTGATGAAATAATGAGAATAATGGGGGCTTCAAGCCCAAGAAATAGGGAGAGATAAGAAAATGAATTTGAAATGAGGAAAAAGCCTAAGTTTGGGGGTGCGCAAGAGTAGAGGAAGAAATGAGAACCTAAAATTGAGTTAGCACCAACATTGTGATGAGTTGAATGAATCGATGGGTTGAAAGACCTCAAATCATCAAAAGAGAAAGGACAGTAAAAAGGTGTTATCTCTTGCAATATATAAGGCTAAATGTGAAATTTATAGGTGTTATAAGGGTGGATTGTGTTACACAAAAGATAAAGATGATGAGCAAGGATAAATAAGGCGGAGTGATCTCAATAAGATGATGGGATGTTAGAAGTGTTTATAAAGGCATTAGGGAGGCTTTAATCACAAGAGCTAAATGTTTGGCCTACCCTTACCCTAGCCTTCATTATGACCCGCAAGTCCTAATTGATTTTGAGTGTAGCAACACTACATTAGCGGCGAGATACATGAAGGCCAAGCCTATGAGTCAATTTGTATGCACTTGAATATCTTTGTGAGAGTGAGCGTATTTGTCTTATCTTATAATCCCTTTGTATGAAATGCTCTAATATGTGTGGGATTCTCTCTTCTTGTGAGTGGCATCATTTCCTTGGGGTACATGCTTAAAATTACTTTCAAAAGAGAGGTATGATTGAGACAAGCGGGTAGCGAACTTTAAGGTAAGCTTTGAATGTGATTTGTCAATGACTTGAGATGCTCTTTAATATTATTTTGATGAACTACGCCCCTTGTTTGAATGGAAGGAATGCATGCAAGATATGTTTAATGATTGTGGTCACCTATTGAAGCTTGTGCAACATGGTTTGAGTCTTTTCTATTGCTTGAGTTGGTGTATAATGTTGGGTTGTCTTAAGGATTAATGATTTTGTATGCAACTACCGTAGTGCTCTAAGCTTTAGCAATGCCCTCTTGTGAAAGAACTTCTTGATTGGCCCTTGATGTAAAAACTCATATATATAGCATTTTGTTCATTTGCTCAACTGCAAAGAATTGCATTACTTGAGGACAAGCAATGGTTCAAGTTTGGGGGTTTGATGAGTTGGAAATTTACCAACTCATTAGACTCCTAAGCATGAGTTTTTGTCTAGTTTTCGAGTTGTTCATTTAAATTTTATACCCTTTGTCTTTAATTCTTTATAGGTACTTCATGTGAGTGGAGAAAGCATGAAATCGAGCAAAACACATGAAGTTTGAGATGGAATTTGACGAGTTGGCATATGAAGGAGAGGAGCCAAAGATAATGGAAGACTTGAGCTCAAGAAGAGGTGCAAGGACATGCTTTAAATCAGCTAAAGGCGGATCTAGAAGGGCTAAATGCAGGTGAAATGCCGAAGAGACTGCCCAGACTGGCTACTTAACCAGCGATTGGCAGTTGGGCAGCGACTTAAAACCTATTCAACCTCAAGTGGTTACTGGTCGTGGTTGTTTTGGGGAAGCAGAAAGTCGGTGCTCAACGAATTGACACTGGCTAAAAGTCGGTGCTTCGCAAGTGAGGCCGTCTAGTGAAGGGTAAAAAGGTCCAAAAAGGTTACCAAAGCATCTAAAAACCTCAAGGGCATTTGGTGAAAGTTTTACACAAGATAGAACAGTTATTTACATAACTTTGACTGTACACCACTCATTCAATCATCTAGACTTCATCTAATCTTTTCACCATAGAATTCTAGAGTTAGAAAGTACTTTTCTTCTTAGTTTTCTTTAACCCAAATTGTGGGAGTTTCACTATTGTTGTAAGAGGTTGTGAAGAAAATTTTTGAAGCTAATGTGATTAATGTCAGCGAAATACTCTTGGTATCTTCTCTCTACCTTTAAATATGCTTGAGTAATTTGCTAACTATAGGTATATTCATGGTGAGTTTATTAATTTGATTGGGTTTTGATAAATTGCTCTTGAATTCCCATTGAAATTGTAGATCTATTATATTCTCCAAGTTATAATTGCTAAAAATTGATGGTTTGCAAACATCATTTGTACTTTACTTTTCTTGCTTTTGCTTGAGAGAGAAAGGTAGGAATTGGGTGAGAAGATAACTGTGAGGAATTGGATTGTTTGTGTGTGGGATAAAGCTAGGGATAGTTAAAACTCACATTTTCACTCCTTTAAAGGTCAAGGCTAGAAATAGCTAGTCCTTCCTCAAGCTTGTGTGGTTGATTACCTGATTTGGCTTTGGGGTTTGAAAGAACCAAAGTCATAAACATTCTTATGGTTGAAAAATAAGAGAATGTGAATTATCTACTTCTATCTATGCTAAATATTAGTGTAAGGCATTGAAGAAATTCCCGATTTAGTTGTGATCTCATCTATGGAGTGCCCCTAGCCATATCACTTGTGATTGCATCAATCAGAATTCCCCCCAATTAGTCTTTGTCATGCCCCACCTTGGGAGACATGAGTGGCACCTGGTGCCCTACTAGGACCTGAACTGCTGAGCTGACTAATCCTAAGGACCTCTGGTGCAGGGCTGACTCTAACTCTAGAGTCAAGAAACCAACGGGCTATATAGCGGTGGTAAATACAACCCCCGACAGACAAGGCCTATAGACACATGTGAAAATAAACAACTAACCAGAGACCAACAAACATAGGGAGTCCTATGCAGGCCGACAAGGCAACCATGATATCTAGTTATAACTGGAAAGCGAAATCAGATGCTAAACTGAGCTATGACCGACAAGGTCACCAATCAACAGGTAAATAGGGCCCCGTGAGGACAACACACATAGTCTAAAACACATATGGGCCCTACACGACCGATATCATCTAACCACAGGGAAGTAATGTAATATGCAAGACTCTGGGAGTAATAAGATGGCCGGTATAGGGCCCCGACCTACCCATCTGTACAAACAAAAGAAATAAACCTCAATCACTAAAGCTCCAGAAGAAGGTAGATGACAGCTTTGTACGGCTGACTAGAACAACGAGGGACCTGCTCCTCGTCTATCTGCACCGGCAGGAAAGTAATGCAGCGCCCCAGAAGAGGGCGTCAGTACCACAGGTACTGAGTGTGTAAAGTAGTAACTGTAAATAACTAAAAGTAAGAAATAGAAATAACAATGACTAAAGTAAATAAAATAGACTGAAGATGACTGACAAACGAGGGTGTCTTACTATCTAGCTATCAGTAACTAAGCAAACATAAACCTTACCTGGTTCCCATAAGTCGGAAGGTACAATCAGCACAGAATAACCCACCTGCGCCCTCATTAGCCCTAGTGAGTACACCTCAATCTATATACCCCTATCCCGGTCATACTTAGTCAACTACCAGCTATAAGCGTCCTGCCAATCCCCTAGGTCTGTATCTAGGCTCGCTCGACACCTGACTGTAGCTGTGTCTGAGTACAGAGGACTCCTGATATCTACACCCCGGGCGTAAACACTCGACGGGGGTGTGTATAAGGCCAACCACGGCATATGAGGATCTAGATCCCCATCTTCATCCCTAGCGGAAGGCATGCCGTTCCGTAGAGCGACGTATCCTCTCCCCTTGCAGGCGAGCGACACAGTTAATAACCCTGGGGTGGTCACGGAAGCTATACATGTATAATCTAGCCCAAAAAAAATACAATTTACGAGTCTCAACTGACAACAACAACTAATCATGATAACATACTCCTGACATGCTTTACTGGGATTCATACTAGACTACTATGCTGAAGAAACTAATTTGCCGAAAGAAAATGCGTTAACATACCTCGTTCGTTGTTTAACAATTAACTGACGAGTTCTAATTAGTATTCAATAGCTCTTCCCAACTGAAATCGTGTTACTGGAAATATGGGAATAGTTTTAACACTAAATTCAGCAAAAAGAAAAACTTTTTATAAAAATATTAACTATATTCCCAACATTACGGAACACGGTCGAAACCATGTTATGTCTTGAAATTCTAGAAGGGAGAAATGCTTACTTTAAGCCTGGGATCGTATTGACACTAGTTTGGAGCATTTCAAAATCTTTGGTTCAGCGGGACGACGATTCGCTGGGCGAATTTCACGAAACTAACTCCGTAGAAATGCTCCTTCCAGCCTTATACTTCGATACCCCAAGTTAATTCGGATTTGGATGGCGTTTAGCGGCGTAATCGGATGAAAATTAAATGTTTTCCTTCATCCTCCCCTCTGCTGGTCGTGATTATATGAATTATATTCTAACTTCTAAGTGTGAGACCCTTATAAACTTGAGGTAGCAGAAAAGGCAACGTGGCACGCTGCCCATCGCGCTGATTTTTCTCCGTGCCATGTTGGCCAACACGGAGGAGCTGCTCCGTGCCACTTTGCCCCTCTGGGCAGCTTGGTTCGGCCTCCTCTCGCGAAACCCCGATTTGGCACACGTTCGGCCTCTCCCTGGGCCATTTCCTCGTACATATGGTACTCTAAAACTCTCAACCAACATACGAATAGGCCGACTAAATGTTATAAACTTACGGGATGTAACATCCTCCCCCCCTTAGGAACATTTGTCCTCGAATGTTAACTTCTGCTTTCAAGAACCTTAACCTTGCAATTACTTATTTTTGAAAATTTTTGGCAGAGTCTCCCCTGTAATATGGACTATCCAAAAACCCTGAAACGCAGAAAAGTCCAATACAGGTACTCCACACGATACTATGGCATTTATTTCACAATAGACTAAAATCAATTATCTAACATATATCTTTATATAATGCAACTTATGAAACAACAACAACAACATACCTCTAGCTGCATAATCTAACTAAGTCTGAAATAATTGAGGATATCTGGTTTTCATATCGTCTTCTACTTCCCAGGTCATCTCCTCTCGGTTTTTATTTCGCCATAACACTTTAATA
Source organism: Datura stramonium (assembly GCA_018107945.1). Classification (NCBI taxonomy): domain Eukaryota; kingdom Viridiplantae; phylum Streptophyta; class Magnoliopsida; order Solanales; family Solanaceae; genus Datura; species Datura stramonium. The sequence continues at coordinate 78,954 of JACEIK010005659.1, forward strand.
GAAGCAATATCTTTTGTTCTTAATCTGCACATCTGTCGATCTAGTATGGCTGCTGGAGCTTCTTCATAAGCTAACTCCTCAGTGATTTGGACTTCTTTAACTAGGAAAATCCAGGAGGGATCTCCTATGCACTTTCTCAGCATTGATACATGAAAAACTGGGTGAACGAATTCTAATTCCCGAGGTAAATCCAATTCATAAGCCACTTGGCCTATCCTTCGGCGAATCTGATAAGGCCCAATAAACCTCGGGCTGAGCTTGCCTTTCTTACCAAATCTCGTCCCACCCTTCATCGGTAAAAACTTTAGGAATACCCAGTCACCCACATTAAATTTTAGGTTTCTCCGCCGTATATCAGCATAAGATTTCTCGCAGCTCTGAGCAGTCAGTAGATGTTCCCTGATAAGCTTTACTTTCTCTTCTGACTGATGAATAATATCTGGCCCAATCAATGTTGATTCTCCTACCTCAAACCAACCAGCTGGAGACCTACA
>JACEIK010005660.1:14548-33853 GCA_018107945.1 Datura stramonium
TTGGTCCAGTCCCTGTGGGATCGATACTTGGCTTACTTGAGCCATTTTACTACTTGTTCGACCACGTGCACTTGCGTGTAGTCATCTAAAGACCCGAATAGCGTCTTGGCCTAAGTATAAATAGTATCCTTTTCTATTTTTAGGGGGGTTTTCGAATATTTTAAGTTTTTATAGTAGAAAATAGCTATTTTGGGAAGATCCATTATAGTTTGAAGAATTTTTGAAGACCAATTCCACAATTAAAATTTTTTCTTTCATCTATTGAATTGTAAGTGATCATTTCTCATTTATACTTTCTTCTTCTTATTTCTCCATATGTAGCAAAATTCTGATCTAAGATTTTGAACCCAATGGATTTGTAAATTCTATTGATCTCAATTAGGATGAATTTATCATGGGCTTTTAAATATTTGATCGATCTTTCTTTTGCAAGTTGGAATTGGCGGTTGCAAACACCCAATTATTCCAAATTTTTCCTATTGTTCTTGGAAGAGCTAATTAAGGTTTGGTTAGCATCAATCAATAGTGACCCAAGGCTTAACCCTTGCTTAATAGGTTCACTTAGAGATATGATGAATCTAATTGGCAAATTTGCATTCGGTTTGTATGAAATTCCTATCAATTTAGAAGAATTGATTTAGATTGACATTACTAGGTTATTGTGAGATACCTAGTGATTGCTTGCATATTTATGAAGAGCCCGTTGTCAATAAACCTAATTGAGTGATTTAGGGGATTCAACCCTATATAGGAACACCTCCCTAGCATTTTCTCCTATTGATTTCAACCCTCTATATTATAGAATTTAGCAATTTAGCTGAATTCTCTCTTACCCATTACTTGAGTAGTTTCAAAAGCATTCAGTCACATTTCTTTTGCTTAGTAGATTGGATCAATATAAAGTCTTCGTGGATATGATCCCGACTCTTAGTTGGATAATTATATTACAGTCGACCATGTACACACTCCTAATTCGCGGTGAATTTGGGCGATACCACCCATCTAATTACAAAGTATTCTTGGAAAGAAGAATAACCTTTTCAAACAAGAAATTTCTTTTGGGAAAAAATAATAGTGCAAAAAATAAAAGTTGATGAAATATAAGAAACTAATAAATCAATAAGAAATCATAAACATGAGATACAAGTTGAGGAACCTTTATTGGATGTCTTGAAGTTGACAAGAAAGTTATTATCATCAATGGTTGAAGTTCAAGAATTTAATAAAGTTTGTGAACAAGTTAATAAACCAGTTCTAAATAAAATTGAACGACAATCGAATCTAGTATAAAGGGGAGCAAGTTGAACGCGGATCTCTTAGAAAACTGTGGACAATTTCAAGCACAAAATATATAGGATATAATGGTGAATGATGATCACTTAAATTAATAGATCATAATGATGATAATTCTAAGACTTATGAAGAAGCAATACAAAGTTCTAGTTATGAGAAGTGATAAAAGTCATGGAATCCGAAATGGTACCCATGAAGGTCAATAAAATATGGACTTTAGTTGAACCTTCAAAAGGATATAAGATTTATTGGTTATTAATGAGATTGGCACAGACGAATAGGTGGAGACCTATAAAACCTGTCTTGTTGTCAAGGAAAATAATCAAAAAGAAAGAATTGGCCATGACAAAATTTATTTTCCTTGGAAAAACTCAAACCAATTCATATTTTACTTATTATAGTAGCATATTATGATTATAAGATATGGACAATGGATGTGAAACAACTTTTCATAATGGTGAGCAAGAAGGGGATGTGTACATGACACAACCTAAAAGTTTCACATCCGCATATGATCATATTAAAGGCTTACAATCTACAAAGTTTATTTATGGACAAAAATAAACTTCTCCAAGTTGAAATACTAACTTTTAAAAGATAATTGAAAAGGTCAATTCTATTAAATGCGAAGATGAACTTTGTGTTACAAAATTAGTGGGAGCATTATCTTTTTGTTAATACTATAGATTGATGATATACATGAATCTTATATATTGATATACCAATAACATCAAATTTTTGCTATCTAAACAGTTTTTATGAAAAACTTTAGAGAAGTAGCTTATTTATAGAGAATAAATATCTATAGAGATAGATCTAAGAAACTTCATAGGTTTTTCAGCAGACTCATTCACTAAAGCTATTGGTGCAAAAGAGTTTGACTAGGCACAAGTCAAAATTGAGAATAAATTACAATAATGATTGTCTCTTGTACAAGTGAGAAATTATTAGGGATATAGTTGATATACCCTAGATCCAATCTCACATATGATGATTTGAACATATTAATGTGAACCTTATTTGATATAATATATGAAATTTAATATTCATTTATTATAGTTATTATGTCACGCCCCATCTTGGGAGGCATGACTGGCACCTGGTGCCACACTAGCAACTAACTGACGTGGCTGGGCTTAGGCACGCCTGGAGCCAGCGTGCGACTTAATTCAGGAAAACAACGAGCTATATTTCGGCTGTAAATATAGCCTCCAGCCGACAAGGTCATATAGCCACCTGTAAATGAAAACAACTAACCAACAACAGGCAACAAAAGGAATTCTATGCGGGCCGACAAGGCCATCATGATGTCTAGTACTGTAGCCAACCTACCGGTCCCCTGGGTTTACAATTGGGCCCACTTGGCCCCTGAACCGTAGCTGTGTCTGAGTCTAGTGGACTCCTGATATCTGCACCACAGGCACTAGGCTCGACGGGGGTGTATAGAGCAAACCACGACATATGAGGACTTGGGACCCCATCTTCGTCCCTCGTGGATGAAATACTGCTCCATAGAGCGACATCATCTCACCCCTGGCAAGTGTCGACATAGCTAGTAACCCTGGGTGGTCATGGATAGCTCCTGAATGAGGGCAACCCCAACCAAGGAGTTGTACTAACATCTCAATCTAGTCACTCAAAGGCGTAATTGGCCTTCTGGGCCTTACGCCACCGCTGCTTGCCCCCTAGGATAATCTGTAAAGCTGCTAACAGGCACGCCGTGCACCTGTATCTGATCAGAGGATCCTGATAGTGATCATGATCTCTAATACTCTAGACTGAATAGGGTGAGATTTGGAGTGGTCTAACATAACTCTGAATGTCCTGCCCGGACAACTCTAACTCATAAACAACTTCATGGTCGCGAATGACTAACTACTTAGCTCCTCTGCTTAGGGTAACTGTAGGGCTGGTACTGGCCGAACATGCTTTTAAGCGATCGACCCTTAATCCTCCATAGGAAGTTTACTGACATCCTTAACCTGTGGGTAATACTATATTAACATGGTACTACTAGTGCCTTAGACCTCATCTTGGTCCAATCAGATCTTATATTACTTTTCCTAGGCGATTCTTAAACTTATAGGAAAGTTTATATAGACTTAGTGACTCATGGAAATCTGTACCTAAGTACCTTATAAGATCTGCCTGGGGCACTGGCCTAGCCTCTAACTACTAATAAGGTCCCTTTCCTTAGGGTACCCACAAGTCTATTTAACCTGGACGACTGGACTGACTTCCTAGGTAATTTGTAGGATGAATGCTAAGTCAAATGGTACTGGCAACTACTGGTAGTAGCTAACTTGATGGCAGGCTGTCACTCAGTTCACTAAATAACCCTAGGCTGTTGATTCTAAAGTATGGCCTTCCTATCTGAATTTCGGGCCCTGGGCCGTAAAGGTTTGCCAATGGCCTCTAGGCATGCTTTTATGGCTACACAGGCAGAAAAGTGGTAGTTATATCGCCCAGCTGCGCCTATACTGTTCCACTTTCTAACTCCGACCCGATAACTATTCACGAGCTTCTAAGCTCTGGGCCTGGTAATTAAACATACACTTCTACTAGTACGATGAACTGAAGGATAGAAGAGTTTCTACGTCGCTCCCAGCGCGTATCACACTTAACATGTTCTTTCCTGATGAGGGATACTACGATATAATCTATGGGCGTGTTCTAGCAGCTAACCACAACATACATACATTCATAGTCTACAGAAACAGCTAACCACAACAATTCTATTCACAATCTACAGATAGTAGCTAGCTGTAACACGTGTATGAATAGACTTGTTATCTACGGGCATCAACTAATTACTTTATACAGGATCATGGTCTTGCTTCATAGGCATATGTTGTATCGCTATACGATGGGAATAACTTGCCAAAGGGATAAGCCTTACATACCTAGCTTTTCATTTCCCGAATAACAATCGAGTTTCAACTTGTATTCGCCAGCTCTCTTCAGCTGTAACCGTTATACTAGGGGAAAAAGATGAATTTCAATACCAACTTCGGTGTAAAATGATAACTTTTAATACTAATATTAACTATACTTTAACTTAATGAAACACAGCCAAAAACGTATTATTTCCCGAGAGTTCAGAAGGGAGAAATGCTTACTTGAAGCCTGTGATCGTATAGAAATCAGTTAGGAGCAATTCCGACGACTTTTAGCTCGGCGGGTTTACAATTCGCTGGGCGAATGTCACAAAAATAACTCCGTAATAATGCTTTTTTCAGCCTTAAACTTCGATACGCGAAGTTAATTTAGATTTGGATTGCATTTGGTAGCATAATCGGATGAAAATCAGTTGAAATCTTTGTTTTCCCCTCTCTCTAGCCGAATGTGATTATTGGAAATGACCTTTAATTGAAAAGAGGGGCTTTATATAGTTATTGAGGTGGTGGGCAGGGGTGTGCCTCGCGCCTCCCATTGAGGCTGCCACCCCATCGCGTCGCGCCTCCCATTGAGGTTGCAGGCCTGGCGCCCCGCGCTGGTCAGTGCACTGCTGGCTGGCGCGCGCGCTGGCCCTGTGCGCACTAGTCCTGTCCGACCCCGCTTTTGAGTCTTTCTCCATATGCATAAAGCTCTTCTTACTTGTCACCAATCCACGTGTATGCCTACCAACCGTTAACATTTTACGGGGTATAACATCCTTCCCCCCTTAGGAACATTCATCCTCGAATGTCTACTTTGATTTACAAGAGTTATCTCTTTTAGGACTATTATTCTGGAAAACTTTTGGCAGAGTCCCCCCTGTAATACGGACTATCCAAGAATCTTAAAACGTAGAAAAGTCCAATGCAGATATCTCACGTGACATCATAACAACTCTTTCATCACTCAAAATTGTAGTTAACTGAGTGATATATAGAATATAAATCATAAAAAAACAACGGAATCAACATTTTTTTATCTTAACTGCATAGTTTAGACTAAGTCTGGAACAGATGAGGATATCTGATTTCCATGTCATCCTCGGCTCCTCAGGACATTTCTTCTCTATTCTTGTTTCTCCACAATAACTTAACAGAGGTGATATCCTTAGTTTTTTTCAATTGGAACGTCTCTTAACTTGAATGTCCTTAACTGGAACAACTCAGGACGGGTTACGTATACCATTTTTGCAGTATTTACATGTGGAAGCTAAATGGGCAGGTTCTAGATCTGGAAGTAATTTTAGCTCATATACCATTTCTCCTGTTCTCTGGAGGACTGGGCCAATAAACCTAGGCCTAAGCTTGTCCTTCTTACCTAATTTCATAACTCCCTTTTTTGGCAAAGTTTCTCGAAATATCCAACTGTTGCTTCAACCCTTAGCTGCCTGCATCGTACCTTAAGGTAGGACTCCTGACGACCCTGGGATATTGATACCAATTCTTGGTAAATTTAATTTCTCCGTCTATCTATTATAATATGCCTTGGTCCAACTACCTTTAATTTACTTTAGGGGGAATCCCACTTCCACTCATAATAGACTGCCAGGTGTTTGACTTGAGTGCTCTGTTGGGTTATTTGCTTGGAGATAAGAAGTCGTACCCATTTTAGCGTGTGCTCTAATCTGTTCTAACAGTATCCCAGAACCTGGCTGGGAGTTGTGCCTCTCTGTCAGGGTTTACTAGACACTGGGGCTCAATGTAACTAGTCTACTTCTTAAATATTTAACTCGTCATACGCTTTAGCTGCAATATAATTCCATCTGGTGAGACACAAATTGACCACATTAGTCTTTCCACACTGACCCAAATGAGGCCAAGCTATACCTGGTATGAGATAACCTTGTGACTGTATTCATATTAATTACTCTCCACTCCCTTGCAGACACGACCATCTCCTATATTGGACTGCTCGGTTCCTGCTATTTCATCTTTTCTGGCTGTCACTGGAGCTCTGCTTCTATGGTTCAATGATATCGTCTGTCTTTCCGTGCCATCTCGTTGAATTTTCATTAAATTCTAGGAGCAACAGACACATGCACCTTAGCTATGGTCTGCTATTTGAAGTTCTGCCACCCTTGGTACGTGAGGTCGACATTTGGGCCTTATGACCCTGCTTGTTGTTATCTTGAGGACCAATAACTTTCTGCTGGGCCTTGTTTCTAGGTTGTACTAGGTTAGAGTCTCTATGTCGGTACTCCTTTACCTTCTCCTATGGCGGGTATACCGTAACATTCTAGGCTACAACCTTACTATCTCTTAACTGTTAGCCCGATGCTTAGTTCTCGATATTCGATAGTAATCCTATGTTCTATCAAGCTGGAGGTGATCCTAGTTTCCCCCAAAGTCAGGTATTCGTGCCTTTCCCCTTACTTTCATTAGACTGAACTCTAGGGTTCGTGGCTTCTGCCTCAAATTGTCAATGATGTTACCGGCCAGGTCTACTAACCTATATTTCTTATGACTCGCACTCAAACCTATCTTGTTCATATGACCTCCCTGTCCTTCGGTACAAACTAAGGCCATAACCATTATCTTGCAGGCATGTCCTGCCGTCATTAGCATGCTACAACGGATTCAGCTTTTTTCTGACTTGAGCTTTACTGTTACTGGGAGTTTATTTTTGATGGACTCTTACACGCACTTTGAGTGTTCTGGTAGTCTTACCTGCTCTCCTGATTTATTACCGTGAAGGTCTAGGCATTTTACTTAAACATTTAGGGGTCCCCACCACTTCCTTACACTTTCCCGAGTCAACAAATCCAACCTTCCTTTACCATTTACTCTGGGCAACATCGCCTCAATTCTTATGCTATTTGCTACACTAAAAACAAAACTAGGAGGTGGGAATAGCCTTTTCTTACCACAATGCGACTGAAGTATGGAACTGGGCAACATTCGAAGGGTTGGAGGTAAGAATCCCGTGATTCCCTCTCTTTTGCACCTTTCTGATAATTCAACATTAGTTATTTCCCCTGGCTAATTCTAAATATCTAGTAAGTAAGCCAACTCATATGCACATATATACTATACTCCTGACCTCCTATTCTGAGGTTGTAGGGAGAACTAGGGATGACACTGGCATATCTATCTCATTATAAGGTTCCTGGTACCTCGGGAGGGTGATGGGGAAATGTAAAAGACGTCTGCTTCTTCCCTTGGGCTAACCGCCTCCTAATTGTCGCACTTCACTGGTACCTCCTCTTGCAACTATAGTTATCTTACAACTGGTTGGTGTCTATCATATATTGAACATTATTCTAGACAGACATAACAATGAAAGCTTAGGGACTCAACCCTGTATAGCTCGGCTCTATAGCATGATCCGAGAAGAAGAAAGGGTAACCATACTATTATGCCTCGTAGCCTCCTGCTTATAAAATGTGGTGCACAACACATTTATAAAAAAGATTCTACAAGACAAGGCTTACAGACTCCCTAGGATATGAACTTCTTTGATACCAAGTTTTTCACGCCCCACCTTGGGAGGCATGACTGGCACCTGGTGCCACACTAGCAACTAACTGACCTAGCTAGGCTTAGGCACGTTAGGAGCCAGCCTGCGACTCAATTCAAGAAAACAACAAGCTATATCTCGGTTGTAAATACAGCCTCTGGCTGACAAGACCATATAGCCACCTGTAAATGAAAATAGCTAACCAACAACAGGCAACAGAAGGAATCCTATGCGGGCCGATAAGGCCACCATGCTTTCTAGTTATAATGGAAATGAAGAAAAACTACTATCCTAGGCCCCACACGGCCAAAATACGAAACATAACTGATTAAGGCCCCACACGGGCAACATACAATTAACTAACTAATGACTGTAGTCTGCAAGCCTCTAAGATTACAAATAGTGGCCGGGATAGGGCCCTGGCCTACCCAAAATTCTATAAGACTAAAATACAGAAATCTCTACAACCTGGAAACTCCGAATGAAAGGAGTTGTCCCAATTGTGAACTCTGAACAACTGTTACTGGAGATCTTGAACTCTGTCTGTCTAGACCTGCAGGCAAGTAATGCAGCGCTCGGTGGAGGGCGTCAGTACAATATGTACCAAATATGTAAGGCAATAGATAAACTGCTAAAGACTGGAAGTGAATAGAAAGAAGGGAAGGAAGATTAACATGTACGCTTGCTGATTCGTAATCTATATCTAACCCACACTACATGTACGTAAGCTAAGACTGTATAATTACACATTTATAAACTACACCTAGCAGAAAAGAATACAAACAAGAACCTCACCTGGCCCCCATAAGCCGAAAGGTACAATAAATACAAAACAACTCGTTCAGGCCCCCATAAGCCCTGGCAAGCACCTCTCAATATATATACCCCTATCCAGGTTTCTATGACTCCACTGATACTGTAGCCAACCTACCGGTCCCCTGGGTCTACAACTGGGCCCACTTGGCCCCTTAACCGTAGTTGTGTCTGAGTCCAGTCAACTCCTGATATCTGCACCGCGGGCACTAAGCTCGATGGGGGTATATAGAGCCAACCACGGCATATGAGGACCAGGGACCCCATCTTCATCCCTCGCGGACGGCATACCACTCCGTAGAGCGACGTCATCTCACCCCTGGCAGGCGTCGACACATCTAGTAACCCTAGGTGGTCATGGATGGCTCCTGAGTGAGGGAAACACCAAACAAGGTGTTTTACTAACATCTCAATCTAGCCACTCAAAGGAATAACTAGCCTTATGCGCCTAACGCCACCAATGCTCGCCCCCAGGATAGTCCGTGAAGCTGCTAGCAGGCACGTCGTGCACCTATATCTGATCAGAGGATCCTGATAGTGATCATGATCTCTAATAGTATGGACTGAATAGGGCGAGATCTGGAGTGGTATAACATAACTCTGAATGTCCTACCTGAACAACTCTAACTCATAAACAACTACGGGGTTGCGAATGACTAACTACTTAGCTCCTCTTCTTAGGATAACTGTAGGGCTGGTACTGGCCGAACATGCTTTAGAGCAATTGGCCTGTAATCTTTCGTAGGAAGTTTACTGACATCCTTAACCTGTGGGTAATACTATACTAACATGGTACTACTAGTGCCTTAGACCTCATCTTGGTCTAATCGGATCTTATATTACTTTTCCTGGGCGATTCATAACCTTATAGGCAAGTTTATATAGACTTAGTCACTCCTGGCAATCTGTACCTAAGTACCTTATAAGAACTAGATGGGGCGCTAGCCCAGCCTCTAACTGCTGATAAGGTCCCTTTCCTTAGGGTACCCATGAGTCTATTTAACCTGGACGACTGGACTGGCTTCCTGGGTAATCTATAGGATCAATGCTAAGTCAACCGGGATTGGAAACTACTGGTAGTAGCTAACTTGATGGCAGGCTGTCACTTAGTTCACTAGACAACCCTAGGCTACTGATTCTAAAGTATGGCCTTCCTATATGAATTTTTGGCCTTGGGGTGTAAAGGTATGCAATGGCCTCTGGGCGTGCTTTTCTGGCTACACAGGAAGAAAACTGGTAGTTATATCGCCCAGCTGCGCCTATACTGTTCCACTTACTAACTCATAACCGATAACTATTCACAAGCTTCGAAGGTCTGGCCTGGTAATTAAACATACACTTCTACTATTACGATGAATTGAAAGGCAGAAGAGTTTCTACGATGCTCCCAGCACATATCACACTTAACATGTTCTTTCCTGACGAGGGATACTGCGGTATAATCTAAAGGCGTGTTCTAGATGCTAAACAAAACATACATACGTTCATAGTCTATAGAAAAAGCTGACTACAACAATTCTATTCACAATCTACTGATAGCAGCTAGCCGTAACACGTATATGAATAGACTCGTTATCTACTGGCATTAGCTAATTACTTTATACAGGATCATGGTCTTTCTTCATAGGAATACATCGTATCGCTATACGAAAAGAATAACTTTCCGAAGGGATAAGCCTTACATACCTCACTTGTTGTTTCCTGAATAACCGATGAGTTTCAACTTGTATTCTCCAGCTCTCTTCAGTTGTAACTGTTATACTGGGGGAAAGAGATGAATTTTAATACCAACTTCGGCATAAAATGATAACTTTTAATACTAATATTGACTATACTTCAACTTAACAAAACACGACCGAAAACGTATTATTTTTCGAGAGTTCAGAAGGGAGAAATGCTTACTTGAAGCTTGTGATCGTATAGAAATCAGTTTGGAGCAATTTCGACAAATTTAGCTTGGCGAGTTTATGAATCGCCGGGCGAATTTTGCGAAAATAACTCTGTAGTAATGCTTCCTTCAGCCTTAAACTTCGATACTCAAAGTTAATTTGAATTTGGACTGCATTTGGTAGCTTAATCGGATGAAAATCGATTGAAATCTTTGTTTTCCTCTCTCTCCAGCCGAATGTGATTATTGGAAATGACCTTTAATTGAAAAGAGGGGCTTTATATACTTATTGAGGCGGTGGGCAGGGGTGTGCCTCCCGCCTCCCATTGAGGCTGCCACCCCAGTGCACCGCGCCTCCCATTGGGAAAGCAGGCCTAGCGCCCCGCACTGGCCAGTACACTGCTGGCTGGCGCGTCGCGCTGGCCCTGTATGCACTGGTCCTATCAAACCTCGCTCTTGATACTTTCTCCATACGCGTCAAGCTCTTCGTGTTCAACACCAATCCACGTGTATGCCTACCAACTGTTAACATTTTACGGGGTTCAACATATTATTAAATTATTTGATTAATATGATTAAGTTTTAAGACTTGACATCATGATGTAGATCATTATAATTATAGAGTCATGTCTCTTATAATTTAATCTAAAATCATTCTTGATCGTAGTATTACTAGGACATTAATGATCCGGTGTCACACCCTGAGCTTACACCCTGGACGGGACACGGTACTTGGAGTCACAAGTAACCCCAAGTCAACCCCTGGTCAATCATACACTAGCATTCTGAGTAAACATATAAATATATACAACAGAAGTTTTAAAGAAAAGTATAAACATTAATGAGAATGAAGCTGATTCACAATGTTTGAAAAAATTTGAAGCAAACTACAAGTCTGAAAAACCAAATCTGCGTCTGAAAGCCACTACAACTGATGAGTTGCTGGGACAAGCCCCCAGCTAACTCCAAATATAAATAGAAGAAAGCAGAATAGAGTAGAATAATCTTCGTCCTTGAAATATGAGGACTCACCAAAGAGAATAGCTGAAGTCTTTTGAGAGCGATCGGCTAGCGAGGCTGAGACTGAGATCCTCTACCTGTATCATAAAATGATACAACATAAAAGTATGCATTAGTATTTTGAATGTATGATTAAGTGAGAGAAACCGTACACAAGAAATGAAACAACTAATCTGGAAAGAGATGCAATGACCCACTGAAGCTACTGAAGTAAATAATTGATATAACTAAAACAGTCTAAAAGACCCTGTCTAATGGTCAAAAACATGTTCTAAATCTGAAATACTGATCTGAACTGGACTGAGCTGACTAGTGGGAGAGTCTATAACCAACATATAACCACATGAGCTAGACGTGGAGTTCGATGTATACACCCCATCGGTAGAACACAATATACCTTGTCAGGGTATAAAGGCATGAACTGGGTGATCACAAGAGTCTGGGGCCATGAGGCCAATAAAACTATAACCTACGGTGGCAATGTAGTTTTGGAAACCTAGATGAACTGGAACCCCGGTCTGCTCGGTGCTAAGTCCTACTCTCAAGGGATAGTCCTAAACTAAATACAAAGATAATAGCTCAAAACTGGGGCCCAAGACCAGTCAGGGATACATATCTGAAAGCACCTTGAGAGTATTATAGGATTGGATTCTGAAACTGGGTTCTAAGACTGGTCAAAGCTGCTTATCTGGATGTCGTAATCGTCCAAAGAACAAACTATAATCTAAAGATAGGGTCCTAAGGCTAGTCAAAGATGCTTATCTAAATTGTCAGGACCGCCTAGTGGACCACTAAAATTGAGTTCTGAACCTGATTCTGATAACTGGGAAGTACTATTGACACCTCAGGAATTTCTATAATCAAACTGATCAGCTGACATTTCTGACTAACACTGAGAATTCTAACATTCTTACTAAAATTGAACTAGCAATAATCTGATTGATTTTCAATGCTACTAACAACATGGGAGTCCCCAACACTGATAAAATCAAGCAAAATTTCGATATTCAAACACTATTGCAAGATTCAAGATTTTCTACGTTCAAGAAATAGGGCTAAATTTCACTTCACAAGAATAAATATCATTTTAGTCACAAACTGGTGGAAATATCTATAACTAACATTAAATAACATTCCACATGAATTAGACGAAGTATGGCTAAAATTTCGTAAACAATCGATAATTCCAGGGATAAAACTGATAAAGAAAAGTAGGGAGGAATTTGGGGACACAAGGGAAGAACTATTCCCTTGTTGAATTCCCACATACCTGACTAAGATTTCCCTAGAGAAAGAAACTTGAGTGCTTGCAATTGGTGAGGAACCCTAGACCTTACTTGAGAGCTCTTGAGAGAAGAATTACGCAAATTTTCTGAAAATTTTGGTGGGAATGAGGGGAAAAACCATTCAATCCCTCTAATATCTCTGAAATAATACTTAAAATGGTGTATTTTAGGGACAAAATATGTGGAAAATTACAAAAATAACCCTGGAATAAAAATTTGGAAACTGACCGACAGGGACCCAACGGGTCAATCAATGAGTCGTTGGTTGAGACCACAACTCGTTGGCACCAGTCTTTGGTTCTACAGCTTGGGTCCTAGATTCACTTGTTCTAGAAACGGGGAATACCATGACTCATTGGATGAACCAATGGGTGTTTGGTTCCACATGTGATCACTGATAGGGTTTTGAACAATGCACTGGATCCCCCCTCTAACGGGTCACACAACGACTCATTGGTCGGGACCACGAGTTGTTGTCACCTCCCGTCCTGTCTACTGGAAACTTGGAAAGACTTTTGGGACTTGACACCATGGTTGGACACAACGACTCATTGTGAGATACAACGGGTCGTTGTTACCACCCATTGACACTAAAGGAGTTAACTGGGCATCCCAACTAATGACTCCCACCACGAGTCATTGTTTCTGATGATGACTCATTAGTTGAGTCATGGGGTCCTGAAAAGGGGATTCTGAGATGGGGACCAACAAGTGACAGGATGACTTGTTGTTTCTCACAATGGGTCGTTCCATGTCTCGTTGGTTCTTGAAGGACCAAACACTGCTGACCACGATTGACACAACGAGTCGTTAGAGCTGACCATGACTCGTTGTCTCAGTCATTTTGAGACAAATTTTTTTCTGGTTTTTCTTCTGGATTTTTTTGCAAGTTCTGAGTCTGGTCTAGGAAAGTTTCGAGGTGTTTCAATATCTCCCCCTTGGGATCATTCGTGCTCAAATGAAGACTAAAACTGCTGGAAAACTAGGAAAAGAGCTGAAATTCCTAGACTGGGACTATGAGATGGTTTCTGAAGGAGTAACTGACTCCGAACTGACTTAACCATGAAAAAAAAGGCCGACGCAACTAAAATGCACATTGAAATTCTAAGTAGAGCTGATGAGTACGGAACTGAACAAAGTACTGAGGAGGGATTTAGTACGTGATGCTGGAACTGAACTAGAAGGGAATAAGTGAGGGTATTTGGCCATCATGTCTGCTTCTACTTCCCAGGTGGCTCCCTGAACTAGCTGGTTCCTCCTACTAGATGATTATTCATTAAAACCTTCACTAAAACAACTTCCGTATTTTCCCCAACTTACGATCTTGACGGCCAATAATATCAACTTGAATCTCATTTTAAAAGAGACTGTCATTCTCACCAACACCTCATCACCCCTTTCCAGGGTGAAATCTTTAGAGAAACTTTACCAGCTACACTAACTTCCATGAATACCACCACAAAATTCAAACCTATCACAAAAATCATCTTACGACTCCTCTATAGCGTATACCATCCAAGAATTTCCTGTCTCCCTAGTGGGAATAACAACTTTATCTCATGAACTCCTTCACACTGAGCATCTAAGGTATAAATATAAAGTTATTCTAAATATATCTGTTACACAATCATTCCTGATATATGTGAACGTACACATGGCTTAGAGTAAGGAAATCACAAGCATGAATCATTCAAGGAGTCTAGTCTGAGCATACACATGATGTAGCATGATCTGCTGAACCGTTAAGGAGACTCTGAGGGATTGGGTTCATGGAGCTGAGCATATTGTGAGATATGAGTCTGCACATAACGAGTTTCATGACATGAAGATGAGATTTTCGGAATCGTGGAGTAAAACTGGGACGCTGTCTGAAACGGTTATCCATAATTCTTGGAGTTTGAATATAAGCATGAGTAGAATGTAGTGCCAACTAAAACACAAAATAAATATATCTGAATAGGAAGGTTTAACATCCTAAAGCTGCTATTCTGGTACCCCTGTACTAGAACACTCAGGACTTGACTTGGCCTGTTTAACTTATCAGCTCCCCTTTATCTTAAAGTCATCATTCTCAAGATCGTAGATTCTTCCTTATGGCTAGGATAACATCACTAACGCTTGACTCATCATTCACCTCGAAGGTTATCACTGAAGGCTTTCATATTTATAACCATTTCATACTAGTCATAGGATAATTCTCATACTAACATGCTAAAAGGCATCTCATACCTTATACTTCGGCTCCTGGATCTAAAAACATGCAAGGGTCAACATGAGAAGCTCATAACATACTTGTAAGCACCTCAGGTGAGATCCCCTGATCTTGACGAGAGGACAAAGCATAAAAGAGATTTTGGAATTGACCACCAACCATACATAAAGTGTTGTCCTGCTAAGCTGATCGGCCGGCTGGGGCTGCTGAAGTGGTGGATTGTGCCCTTCCCCGTCCTATCGATGGGCACTCTCTGAGTCGGTGGCCTAGCTGTCCACAACCAAAGCAACCCTCTCGGCCCTGAAGGAAGTCCCCTGGGTTATTTTTTCCACACTTAGGGCAAGCTAGATACCTGTTGCTGACATTGTAGCTCTGGGACTGAGAGCCAGATGCTCCATCCTTTTGATCCTTGCGAGACCGAAAAGTAGGGGCATTGGCTGAGGTGGGTGTTGGAGCCCTCTGTTGTTGCTTCTGTGTATGGCCACTACCGCTAGACCTCTAGTGTCCATAATCTAATTGGCCAGTCCTTGCTCGCTTGTTCTTCCGCTCCATGTCCTTCAGTTTCTTTGTCTCAATCTGTTGAGCATGAACGATGAGGCTGAAGAGGTCAATATCCTTAATCAGCATTGCTGTCCTGCACTCCTTGAGTACAAAGTTCGACACCTCATTAACAAATTTCAACATACGAGCCCTTGGCTCGACTACCATATTTGTAGCATATTTAGACAGTTTGGTGAACTCCAGTGCATACTCCTCCACCGTCTAATTTCCCTATCATAGATTCATGAACTCCGCCACTTTTGCCTTCTTGAGCTCCCGAGGGAAGAATATGTCTAGGAAAGCTGTGGTGAACTCCCCCATTCAACCGGTCCTACTTACGCTGGCCTTTCCTCCTTCCACTGTTCGTACAAGACTTGGTCTACCCCTTTCAACTGGTAGGCAGCCAAGTTGGCTGTCTCTGAGTTACTGACACCCATAATCTGGGTGATCTTTCTAATCTTGTCCACAAACTCTTGTGTGTCCTCTCGCACCTTAGGTCCGTGGAAATCTGGAGGGTTCATCCGAGTGAAGTCATGCACTCGGGTAGCTGCTGTGAACCCATTGTTGTTGATTGGAACCACCTGCTGGTTCACCTGGTTGGTCACCGTTTGAGCAAGAAGCTGGATAGCCGCCCTGAACTCTGCAGTGGACACTAAGTTGTCCTGAGGGGCTGCTGGAGCCGGTGTAGTAGGCCGGTGAGCGTTACTGGCCCTTCTTCCATTACCACATCGCGGAGGCATAATTCACTAAAATGAATCAGTGGACAAGTTAGGAGAACAATTCTAGAATTGAATATCAACGCATGATAAATAGTATGAATAAAAGAGAATTTTCCTAATAACATCTCGTAGCCTCCCCGTCATAAGTGTGGCGCGCTTCACACCCATGAAAAGGACTCTACTTGAGGCGGCATTCAGAAATCCGAGGATACTCTAAACCTAGTGCTCTGATACCAAGTTTGTCATGCCTCGATCTTGCACCCTGGACGGGATACGGTACTTGGAGTCACAAGTAACCCCAAGTCAACCCCTGGTCAATCATACCCTGGCATTCTGAGTAAACATAAAAATATAAATAGTGGAATTTTTAAATAAAAGTATAAACATTAATGAGAATGAAGCTGATTCACAATGTTTGAAAACATTTGAAGAAAACTACAAGTCTGAAAAACCAAATCTGCGTCTGAAAGCCACTATAACTGATGAGTTGCTGGGACAATCCCCAACTAACTCCAAATCTAAATAGAAGAAAGCAAAACTGAGTATAATAATCTTCGTTCTCGAAAGATGAGGACTCACCAAAGAGAACAGTTGAAGTCTTCTGAGAGCGATCGGCTAGCGAGGCTAAGACTGAGATCCTGCAACTGTATCATAAAATGATACAACACAAAAGTATGCATTAGTATTTTGAATATACTAAGTAAATGAGAGAAATCGTACCCAAGAAATGAAATAACTGAATTGGAAAGACATGCAATGACCCACTGAAGCTACTGAACTAAATAATTGGTATAACTGAAATGGTCTAAAAGACCCTGTCTGATGGTCGAAAACATGTTCTAAATCTGAAATACTGATCTGAACTGATCTGAACTAGACTGAGCTAACTAGTGGGAGAGTTTATAACCGACATATAACCACGTGAGCTAGACGTGGAGTCCAATGTATACACCCCATCGGTAAGACCCAATATACCTTACTTGGGTATAAAGGCATGAACTGGGTGATCACAAGAGTCTGGGGCCATGAGGCCAATAAAATTGTAACCTACGATGGCAACATAGTTCTGGGAACCTGGGTGTGCTGGAACCCCGGTTCTCTCGGTGCTAAGTCCTACTCCCACTAGATAGTCTAAGCTGATAGCTCAAAATTGGGGCAAAAGACTAGTCAGAGATACATATCTGAAACCACCCTGACAGTCTTATAGGACTGGATTCTAAAACTAGGTTCTAAAACTGGTCAGAGCTGCTTATCTGAAAGCGTCGTAACCGTCCAAAGAAAAAACTATAATATAAAGCTGGGGTCCTAAGGCTAGTCAGAGCTGCCTATATAAATTGTCATGACCGCCTAGGGGACCACTAAAATTTAGTTCTGAACCTGATTCTGATAACTGGGAGGTACTACTGACACCTCAGAAATTTCTGTAGTCAAACTGATTAGCTGACATTTCTGACTGACACTTAGAATTCTAACATTCTTACTAAAACTGAATTGACAATAATCTGATTGAGTTTCAATGCGACTAACAACATGGGAGTCCCCAACACTGATAAAATCAAGTAAAAATTCAATATTCAAACACTATTGCAAGAGTTAATATTTTCTATGTTCAAGAAAAAGGCTAAATTTCACTTCACAAGAATAAACATCATTTCAGTCACAAACTGGCAAAAAATATCTATAACAAACATTAAATAACATTCCACATGAATTAGATGAAGTATGGCTAAAATTTCTTAACAATCGATAATTCAAGAGCTAGAACTGATAGAGAAAAGTAGGGAGGAATTTGGGGACACAAGGGAAGAACTATTTCCTTGTTGAATTCCCATACACCTGGCTAAGGTTTCCCTGGAGAAAGAAGCTTGAATGCCTGCAATTAGTGAGGAACCCTAGACCTTGCTTGAGAGCTCTTGAGAGAACACTTATGCAATTTTTTTGGAAATCTGAGTGGGAATGAGGGGAAAACCGTTCAATCCCTCTAATATCTCTTAAATAATTCTTAAAACGATGTATCTTAGGGACTAAATAGGTGGGAAATTACAAAAATAAACCTGGAATAAGAATCTAGAAAATGACTGATAGGGACCCAACGGGTCACTCAATGAGTCGTTGGTTGAGACCACGACTCATTGGGATCAGTCATTGGTTCTATTTCCTGGGTCTTGGATTCATTGATTTTGGAACGGGGAATACCATGACTTATTGGATGAATCAACGGGTCATTGGTTCCTCCCTGGTCACTGACAGGGTTTTGAACAATGCACTAGACCCCCCTCTAACGGGTGACACAATGACTCATTGTTCGGGACCACGAGTCATTGTCACCTCCCGTCCTGTCTACTAGAAACTTGGAAGGATTTTTAGGACTTGACACCACAGTTGGACACAACAACTCATTGTGAGATATAATGGGTCGTTGTTACCACCCGTTGTCACTGAAGGAGTTAACTGGGCATCCCAACTAACAACTCCCACCATGAGTCATTATTTCTGACGACGACTCGTTGGTTGAGTCGTGGGGTCCAGAAAAATGGATTCTGAGCTGGGGACCAACAAGTGACAGGATGACTCTTTGTTTCTCACAATGGATCATTCCATGTCCCATTGGTTCTCGAAGGACCAAACACTGCTGATCATGACTGACACAATGAGTCGTTCGAGCTGACCACGACTCGTTGTCTTAGTCGTTCTGAGACAAAAATCTTTCTGGTTTTTCTTTTGGATTTTCTTACAAGGTCTGAGTTTGGTCTAGGAAAGTTTTGGGGTGTTAAATCAGGTTAGATCAATATGCATGTGGTGGTCTTTATAAGATAAAGATTAGTTGATCTCATTGATAACGCTTAAACCATACCTCCTGCCGAAGTATGAAGCGGACATTGTCAATAAAGAACCCAACTAGAGGTTGGGGTTGATTCCACAGGGAATATGGAAGAGCTAGACTAAATCGGTGAGTGAACTTGATAGGTAGTTACTCTAAATTGGGGGTTCTAAAGAAAACAAAAATTAAAAACACAGTTAAAACTTTAGTTAAAATCAAGAATGAAAGATAACTAGGGTTTTGTGTTCCCCATGGGTTCATAATTGCTTCGGGTATACATACGTGATCATCACCAATGCTTACTTGTAGAACTGATAACT
>JACEIK010005660.1:59660-76283 GCA_018107945.1 Datura stramonium
AAACATATTTGACTTGTGTGGGCATGCCCAAACCTTAAAATAATGCATACTTGAAACAAACTTCATAAGGAAAATCATGGATTCACACATCGGTAATTTGTAAACATTCATTCATGCTAGATTTCTCAACATATTTGAAATCATAAATCACAAACTTGGCTTTTCATGAAACTTGCATAATTTGGCATAATTTTCTAAAACTTGAAATCATTATTTCATAATCAAATAGGTATAAAATATGTGCATGAGTATTAAAACATACTCTAAAACATGAACGAAATTAACCCATAACAAATCATAGAGAATTCCATAAGATTGGGTTTAAACCCTATAAGATCATGAACTTGATCTAGAACTTGAATTCATAGAATTGAGGAGAATTTCGAGCATGGGAGTGAGAGGAACTCTCATTCATATCCTCACATACCTGGGTGAGATGAATCTACACTTGTCATTGAAAGCCCAAGAGATTTGAAGAAGAAATTGAAGGATTTAAGCTTGATCTTCAAAGGAGAAATCCTAATCTTGCATGCATGATAGTTGAATGAATTAGAATAGGTTAAACTCCCTTAATACACTTCTTTCAGGGCATAAAATGACGTAGTTTAGGGCTTAGAAGCTTAGAAATTATGAAAACACCCTTACTAATTTTGTAGAAATTTAAACACTGCCAGGAGTAATGACTCACACGACGAGTCATACATCAATACCATGACTCGTGGTTACCACTCATTGTCAACACTGTTTCACCCTAACTTCTGAAGTTTCCAATGGATCAGACCCCGACTCATACCATTAAATGATGATTCATTGGAGCCTATAACTCGCTACAAGAATCATAAGCCTCACGCACGACCTCTNCTAACTTCTGAAGTTTCCAATGGATCAGACCCCGACTCATACCATTAAATGATGATTCATTGGATCCATCTGTGGTTATTGCTTCCAAATTCCTCAGTCCCTTCCCACGAGTGTAGGCCATGGCTCGTTGTATGCCACAACTAGTCATACCAAGAGTCGTACCTTCCAAGTCCGACACCCAAGAAACTTCCCACGACCCCTAACAATGACTCATTACATGATCCCATGAGTTGTACCTTGAGTCAGTGCCACTGAACTCCTCAAGAAATGTCTGACCACAAACACTTCGGACGAATTGTACCTTCTCACCACGACTCATACCACGAGTCGTTTTGTGAAAATTTTCCCTCTTTTTCTGTTGATCACCTTTCTAATCCCGAGGCTAGTCTTAGGAACTTTTGAGACATTACAATATCTCCCCCTTGGGAGCATTCATCCTCGAATGTGGGTTAAACATACTGAAAAGATGGGGAAAGGAACTGCAATCCCAAATACGGAATACCTGATGCTGAAATTGATGGAGTGACTGCCTCCAGACTGATACACATGACCGAACTGAATTCATGAATCATACATACATTCTGGGACATGAAAGGAACTGTGAGACATGAACTTCACATGAAACTGAATAGCGTATTAGAGAGGGAACTGATACCTCATGCTGGAAAGAGCTGGAAGGGAATAGATGCAGGTATTTAGCCATTATATCTGCTTCGGCCTCCCACGTAGCTCCCTCAACAAGTTGATTCCTTCACAAGACTTTTACTGAAGCTACTTCTTTATTCTCAACTTTCGAACCTGACGATCAAGGATCTCAACGGGTACCTCCTCATAGGTAAGTCTATCCTTCACACCTATGCTCTCCAGCAAAACAACAAAAGTTGGGTCACCAATGCACTTCTTCAACAAAGATACATGGAAAACTGGATGCACCGAAGCTAACTCCGCTGGTAGCTCATACTCATAGGCCATCTTGCTAACACATCCCAGAATCCTATAAGGACTAACGTATCGGGGACTAAGCTTCCCTTTCTTTTCAAACCTCATCACTCCCTTTACGGGAGACACCTTTGATGAATTAGTGATCTACAAACTTATTAGGCCTTGATCATGAGCTTTAGCTTACTTTTCAATTCATTTAGATTAATTTTATCACTGGAAGTGCAGAAAATGACAGACAAAAGTTCGCGAAATGCAACCGACGAACCGTTGGCTCCCCCACAAGTGATAAAATGCCTGAACATGGGCAATTACGTCCAGCACTGGAAAAAGAGGAGATTGGTTGCCCTATTTTTATATATAGTCTAGAAGAAAGTACTTTGTGCATAATTTCAATACTTTTTAGCTTTTGCAACATTCCCTTTTGCCTAGGGAAGAGAAGAATTCCATTGGAGAAGATTGTTGAATATTGCTTTTCTTATTTTCATATTCTTCCTTTGCAAGGTATAACCATTGTTGCAGACATATTTTGAGTTTGACTTTGCTTTCTCTTATTAATGAAATCATTGAGTGAATTAATGGACATACTTTTTAGTTTCTTAATCATGAGCAGCTAAATTATTAACTAGAGGTGTGTGATGATGGGTGCTTAATTAGATTGGGTATTGCTAGATTCATCTTAATATTGCTTAATTAGTTTAAATCTTTTGAGTTCTCTCCAATTTATAATTGATGACCCATAGCTGCAAATGTGGGTTTACTTTTATTACTTGATTTTAGCTTGAAAAAGAAGAATTTTTTTATGTTAGGAATGGATGTGATTGTGTGGAGTTAGGCTGAAAATAGCCAAAACCCATGTTTATAATCCTAATTAGTAGTTGATGGCTAGAAATAGCTCAGGTATTGACCTAAACTCTATTGGGCTAATTGAATTGTATCTTGAGGTTCGAAAGGACTCAAGAAAAAGGCATCTTATGAGGTTGAAAAACATACTGTGCCATCTTGTCCAAAGTTATTTACACTTATTCGCAATGATTTGATGAGCTAGCATATCCTTATTTGATTAGCACCCGATCTACACCACACCTCTAGTATTCTCTCATTATTTTCTATCAATTTTGGTAAGTTTTCTATTTTAGTAAGAGGGTTTGAAATCCACAATATTGTTAACTTCATTTTCCCCAAAAAATTTGTTGTTTTATTCCTCTTGATTGGTTCGAGTTAATTCAAATTTTTTAAAACAAAGCTTGCACAAATCTTTCACTAGTTTCTGTGGGATTCGACCCCAACATCCGTCGGAAATATTTATTTTGATACAACAATCGCTTACACTTTCTCTAAACGAGGAGTGTATTTGAGTGTTATCAACCTTCAAGAACACTCAATCATCAACTTCAAACTCAAGTTCTCTCTGCCTAACATCCGCATATGACTTTTGATGACTCTGAATTATTTTCAGCCTTTCACTAATAAGTTGAACTTTCTCCATAGCCTCATGAACTGAATTTGGCTCTATCAGCGTAGCCTCACCTACCTTGAAGCATCCAATAGTTGACCTACATATCCACCCATAAAGAGCCTCAAACGGAGCCATATGAATACTGGAGTGGTAATTATTGTTATAAGAAAACTCGATAAGAGGTAATCCCAACTACCCTTGAAGTCAATCACACAAGCTCTCAACATATCCTCAAGAGTTTGAATGGTCTGCGCAGCCTAACCATCTGTCTGTGCGTGAAAAGTTGTATTAAGCTTGACATGAGAACCAAGTACCTTCTAGAATGATCTTCAAAACTATAAGGTATACTGAGTAACTCTATCTGAAATGATATACAAGGGAACTCCATACAATCGAACTAACTCTCGAATATATAATCCAGCATAGTCCTCAGCTAAATCAGTAGTTTTGACTGGTAAGACATGAGCTGCTTTGGTCAACTTGTCTACCACTACCCAAATAAAGTCATACTGCTAACGAGTGTGAGGTAACCCTGTGATGAAGTCCATATTAATCTCTTCCCACTTAAAAGAGGGAATACGGATGTCTTGTAGCACACCTCCAGGTCTTTGATGCTCAACTTTCACCTGTTAACAATTCGGACACTTAGTCACAAGCTCTTCTATGTCCCACTTTATGCCACTCCACCAATAGACTGCCCGTAGGTCAAGGTACATCTTGGTGGCACCTGGACGTATAGAATATCGGGAACCATGAGCCTCATGCAACATCCGTTCTTTCAAATCATCCATACCTAGAACATATAAACGACCCTAACATCGAAGCACACACTCTCCCCCATGGGAGAAGACCTCCACCTTCTAATTTTGAACCACTTCCTTTAGCTTCACTAAGATAGGATCCTCATCTTGCCTAGCCTTGACCTCGGTCACCAAGGAAGATTCTGACCCATTCTGAATAATGACACCACCGTCTACCGAATCCATAAGGCAAACCCCTAACCATGCAAGCCGATTGACATCCTTCACCAACTTTTTCCTCCCATCCTCAACGTGAGACACACTCTCCATGGATAGTCTGTTGAGGGCATCTGCCACTACATTGGCCTTGCCCAGATGATAAAGGACACTCATTTCATAATCCTTGAGAAGCTCTAACCACCTCCTTTGTCGCAAATTTAGGTCCTTCTGAGTGAACACAAACTGAAGGCTCTTGTGGTCCATGAACACATCCACATGCACCCCATACAAGTAGTGCCTCCAAATCTTCAATGCAAACACCACTGTTGCCAACTCTAAGTCATGTGTAGGATAATTCTTCTCATGAATCTTAAGTTGTCTAGAGGCATACGCAATGACCTTACCATGTTGCATCAACACACAGCCAAGACCAACCCTAGAGGTATCACAATACACAATGAATCCATCCATGCCCTCAGGTAGGGTCAACACTACGGTTGAAGTGAGTCGAGATTTTAACTCCTGAAAACTCTTCTCACAGGCATTTGACCACAGAAATTTGACTTTCTTCTGGGTCAACTTAGTCAACGGTGCTACAATAGATGAAAATCCTTCAACAAACCTCCTATAATAGCCATCTAAACCCAAGAAGCTCCTGATCTCCAAAAGATTAACTAGTCTAGGCCAATTCTTCACCGCCTCCATCTTTTGAGAGCCCACCTGCACACCCTCGCTTGACACCAAATGACCCAAAAATGCTACTAAGTTCAACAAAAACTCACACTTGTTGAATTTAGTAAACAACTAGTGATCCTTGAGAGTCCATAGCACAATCCTCAAATGAGCGGCATGCTCCTCCTCACTCCGAGAGTATATGAGAATGTCATCTACAAAGACAATCACGAACATTTCCAAATATGGCTTGAACACCCTATTCATCAAATTCATAAATGTTGTAGGAGCATTCATTAGTTCAAAAGACATAACTACAAACTCATAGTGTCCATACAGGGTCTCGAAAGTTGTCTTCGGAATGTCACTCTCTCTAACTCTGAGCTGATGATATCCGGATCCAGGGTCTATCTTTGAGAAGCACTTAGCACCCTGAAGTTGGTCAAACAAGTCATTAATTCTTGGGAGGGGATAGTTGTTCTTGATTGTGACCTTGTTCAACTGTCGATAGTCATTGCCATACGAAAAGACCCATCCTTCTTTCGAACAAAGAGAATTGATGCACCCCACGGAGACTTGCTAGGTTTGATAAATCCCTTATCTAGAAGATCCTTAAACTACTCTTTCAACTCTTATTCTGTAAGGAGGAATAGATATAGGATGCGTATCGGGAAAAAGGTCGATAACAAAGTTAATCTCCAACTTGGGAGGGACTCCTAGTAGATCTCCTGGGAAAACCTGTGGATACTCACATACAACAGGGATAGACTGAACAGTCTGGGTATTAGATGTAGGATCCTTAACCCGCACTAGATATTACACACAACCCTTGGAAATCATATTTCTAGCCTTAAGGTAGAAAACAAAGTGATGTACAGGCACAACTGAACTACCCTTCCATTCTAGGACTAGCTCACCCAGAAACTAGAACTCTACCGTATGGGTTCTACAATTCGCTGAGGCATAACATGTATGCAACCAATCCATACCAAAGATAACATCAAAATCAGTCATGTCTAACTCTACTAAATCGACTGATGTGACTTTCTGAAGGAGTATGACATGGAAATTTTTGTATACCCGTCGATCTATAACTGAGTCACCGACTGGAATAGAGACTGAGAAGGGTTCCGATAGGATTTTGGGACTAACTCTGAATCTAATGGAAACATAAAGAGTCACAAAAAATAAAGTAGCCCCTGGATCTAACAATGCATACACATTAAGATGAAATACTCGTAACATACCAATGACTACATCTAGAGAGTCCTCCTGCTCCTAAAGAGATAAGAGGGCAAAAAATCTATTCTGACTATGACCACCACCTGCACTAGTGGATGCACACCCTTGCTGAGATGACCATGCGGGTGGAGCTGCTGAATTGATGGCTAGGTCATGGACTCTACTATGGCCCTATCTGGATGAAGGGCAGTCTCTGAGTAGATGTCCGGACTTTCCACACCCAATACACGCACCTGGCCCCTCTAAGCACTCTCTGGGGTGCTTCCTGCCACACTTGCCGCAAACTGTCATGCTGGGCTCTCTTGACCTGCTCCCTTGACCTCTGGAGCCTGATGAACTCCTCCTCTGATCATGCCTAGAGCCAGATGGCACACTAGCTGATTACAACGCTGGGCCTGATGGTCTCTAGTGGGGCTACTGACAATGTCCTCCACTGGACCTCTACTGGAAAAACCCAAAGCTGCCTGTCCTAGCCCTCTTGGCCTCTCTCCTCCTTTCCTTCATCTGATCCACCTCTATCTGTTGGGCGTATATAACCAATCTAGAGAAGTTTAGGGCTCTCTCCCTTTCAAATTTACTATTTTATTTCTCTTGATTGGTGCGAGTTAATTCAATTTTTTTAAACAACGCTTGCACAAATAATTCACTAGTCTGCTGGATTCAACCCTGACATCCGTCGGGAATATTTGTTTTGATACAATGATCTCTTACACTTTCTCTAAATGAGAAGTGTATTTGAGCGTTATAAAAATGGCACCGTTTCCAGGGACTAGCGCTTGATATCCTTGTATAGTTTGTTAATTTGAGTTAATCTTATCTTAGTTGTTGACGTTGATTTTTCTGTTGGTTGTTAGGGTGAGTTCATATGAGCCAACATTCGCAAGAAGGAGATAGCTTGGTTGAAGGTCACATAGAGCATGAAGAGGATAACCCGATTATGCCTAAAGTTGCAGGAGCCATTCGCCTACCAACCACAGTAGGGAATGCAGTGTTTCATGTTACAAGTACAATGTTACACTTGTTATAGATGAAAGGTCTCTTTCGGGGTCAACCGAGTGAGGATGCAAACCGCCACTTGAGAAATTTCTTGGAGATTTTCCAACCTTTTAACGTAACAAATATAAGTCAAGAGTCTATCAGGTTAAGGCTCTTTCCATTCTCCTTAATGGGAGAGGCGACTATGTGGTTGGAGTAGCTCCCTCCGGGTTGTATCACCTCGTGGAAAGAATTGAATGAAGCATTTTTGGATCATTTTTTCCCTCCCTCAAAGATGTTGCAGCTTAGGGATGACATTACAAACTTTAGGAAAGATCCAGGGGAGCCTTTGCATGAAACATGGCTAAGGTTCAAGAAGAAGGTGTCCCTTTGCCCTGACCATGGTCTCCCCGATGGAGTGCTCCTTCAAAGTTTTTACGATCCCTAGACTCCATCAACTAATTCATTTCCAATAACTTAGCCAGAGAATCAATTATGGATCAGATGTATGGGTTGGCTAAGGCCCTCTTGGATAGAATGACAAAGACAAATCGGGCATGGCATACTAGGGAGACTAATGTATCATCACATGATGTGGGTTCTAGTGTGTTAACTCCTGAAATACGAAAAGAGATGAAGAGTGAGATGAAAATCTTGCTAAAATGATGAATCGGTTGGAGTAAATGACTAAACATATGATGGGGGTCTGGCCTAA
Source organism: Datura stramonium (assembly GCA_018107945.1). Taxonomy (NCBI): domain Eukaryota; kingdom Viridiplantae; phylum Streptophyta; class Magnoliopsida; order Solanales; family Solanaceae; genus Datura; species Datura stramonium. The sequence goes on from JACEIK010005660.1 coordinate 67,483, forward strand.
AGTTTTGAATGTTGTAGGAATGCAAGGTCCAATGCAGTTTGAAGGAGAATCCTTGCCACCAAGATATAAGGATGAGTGTCAATACATGGAAAATCATATGGGGGGTTCTCGACCCGGGTATAAAGGGGATGATCAAGGCCCTTAGCTCCCACGAGAAGAGAATCAAGGTTGGAGAAACTGTGACGCACAGGGATGGCCAAGAGATATGAGAGATAGGGCAATAGAGAGCAAAATTGTGAGGGGGACCTATATCATCGAAGTTAGAATCCATATGTTACCCTTCATAAAGCTGAGAATGCCCAAGCTCAACCAGGTGTGAGTGATGCAGGAAGCTCGAAAATTGAAGAGATATTGGCAAGGGTTCTTAAGAAAGTGGAATCAACTAACAGGGGGTCAAGAAATTGAAAGGGGAGGTGTCTAACCTTGTCCAAACCGTGAGTTAACACAGAGCTTCCATCAAGCATTTGGAAGCCCAAATGAACCACTTATCCTCTCAAATGAATCCCCGAATAAGAGGAACACTTCTGAGTGATACAATGTCAAACCCAAAAAAAGATAGTCAATGCATGGCCATTGTCACGAGGAGTGGTAAAACGCTTGGAGATGAAAATGTTAAGTCCAAGGAAGTGGTTTCTCCTAAGACAAATGGTGAAAAGGAATCTGAGGTGGTGCCAAAAGAACCAAATGATTGTGATAATGCTAGGGTTGAAGATGAAGGAGATGTTAAGGAAGTTCCTTCAAATGCTGATGAAGAAGAGGGAGGCATGAAGGCCTCAAGTAAGAAAGAACAAGAACTAAGAGTTCCACCTCCTTATCCATAGCTGTTAGCCAAGAAAAAGAAGGATGATTAGTTCAGAAAGTTTATCAACATGTCAGCAAATTGTCCATAAATATACCGTTGGTGGTAGCTTTACTTCAAATGCCCGGTTATGTAAAGTTCATGAAAGAACTGCTGAAGAAGAAGAAGGTTGTAGATGTGGGCACTGGAGAGACAACATATCACTATAGTTCTATGATGATGAGAAACCTCGCTCCAAAACGGGAAGATTCGGGAGCCTTTACAATCCCATGCACTATTGGGTTGTGTGTGTTCAAGAAAGCCCTATATGATCTTGGGGAAAGCATAAATTTGATTTCTCTCATAATCTTCAAGAAATTGGGGCTTGGGAACACCAAACCTACATCAATGAGATTGTTAATGGATGATTGCTTTATCAAGAAACGTGTGGGTGTTTTAGAGGATGTATTGGTGAGGGTAGATAAGTTCATTCTACCAGATGATTTTGTGGTTCTTGATTGTGAGATGGATGTAGAAGTTCCAATCATTTTGGGGAGATAATTTCTCACCATGGGTAGAGCTTTGGTAGATGTGGAGCTAGGTGAGCTCAAGTTTCAATTGGAGGTGAAGAGGTCACCTTCAAAGTGTGCCAATCCGCTGATCCTCCCGATGAATGCAAAGTGATTGGAGTGATGCATAAGGAGAATGAGTATGAAGGAGTTGATATGGAAGAGGCTGAGCCGGAGGATGATCCTTCGAAGAATGAATGTTAAATGAGAAATACGTTGTGCCACGACGTTAACTAAGGCGCTTCTTGGGAGGCAACCCAAGTGTCTTCTTTTGAATGTTTTTAATGTCATTTTTGTTTTTGATTTTGTAGGATTAAGTAGGTGAGAAGAAAGGAGAAGAAATAGAAAATAAGGCAGGCACTGCGTTGAGACCAGCGAATCACCGATCAAGCTATGCAAACTGGTACACCCTTGATTATGAAAGTAGAAACCTGGAAACAAAAAGGTCGGACCGTCGAAGGCACCGGCGGAACGCTGATACGTTATCGCGAACCACCTGTCAATCACCGGTACAAGACAGTGAACTGGGCATAAAATCAAGCCTGAGATGGTAAGGTGGCGAACCGCCGGTGTAACGCCAGTGAAGATAAGTGCTCTGTTTTAAGAACTTGACCAAATCATGGACCTACCCAACCTAGAATCTTTTTGCAGCCGCCCTAATGTGCCAAAATTCCCTTTTTATTCTTCTAGACTTCCCTTTTTCCACCTTTTAATACTTCCCCACACTCCTTTTTGTTTTCCCAACATCCCACCTTTTCATATTCCAAAAACTCCCTCTTTTCCACTTCCTATACCATTAAAGTACCACTAACCATCCATCTCCTCCTCAACCAACCACAATTACAACTTCTCACCTATAAAATCCCCCCAACCCTCCTACCTAACTCTCAATACACTCATAATATCCCATTCTACTAGCAAAGTCCAAAAATTTCACCATTGTTGAGCACCCTCTAGCTTCCAAATCAATTTTCTGCACTCTTCTCTTGATTGTGGTAATGTACTCTCAACTTCCTTATTTTCTCATCAATGGTAATCTTCTTGCATATCGATGTTGTTATGACATACATCCGCATCCTTTTTACTGCCCTTCTCCCCAATATTTTCATGATTGATACCATACCTGTTGAATGAAGTCAGTTGCTACTATGTGAAATTAGTGGGGTGATCGAGACTTGATGCTTAAATGGGTGTGGGGGAAATGGTTGTTCTTTTATAGTTAAGTGGGGTGAAACCTGAGTAACCCCTAGGGATTAAAAAGACCCAATTTGCCCTATGATAGATCAGACGACACCATTCTTAAGGGTAAATCGTCATTTTGTCCCTTTCCATGTGTGTAGGTAATGCTTTGATATGAAGTGAATTTTGATATTGGAGTTCATGGTAAAGCATTGGGGAGGACGACCATCGGCTATTCGTTGGTCAGGTTTGCGAAACACCGATGAAACACCGGTTCAGGCTAATATTGGCTTCAGGCCACTACCCTGAGCTCGCGTTACATCTGCGGCGGATCGAGACCGATGATTCGTTGATCTATCGCCGGTGGAATATTTTCTACCCCAGTTCTTTTCTTATCATCGGCGGTTCCTCAGTAGTCTACGGATAACCTCCTACGGTTCACCGGTGCTTCCAGTTCATTAGATTCTAATTCTTCCTCTTGTTTCTCGTTTAAATTTTAGAGTAGTTGTTCATTCTTCCCTTTTATCATTGAAAAAAATACAAAAAGATACATTATGGATTCGACTAACATCGTGTTTGCAGAAAATGACTTCATCCAGGAACCCCAGTAAGGGAAAAGCCCCAGCCTCCTTATCCATAAAAGGCAAAGGAAAGGAAAAAAAGGCAACCGCAGTGCCCACCAACTCTCGAGAGGCATCATGTCTTGTGTGCCCGACATGAAGGGGAACTACGCCATCTGCAAGGGCCGATCAATCACTGTTGAAAAGAGGTTTGATTTGGTGGGATTGCGCAGTGACTTTCCCAACATCACAGCTCAGTTCACAGACATACAATGGCATACTTTTGGCAATCCCCTCCCAGATTACTATCCAAGCTTGGTGTTGGAGTTCTATGCTTTCTACCAGGCTAGGCAAGAGAGCATGAACCACAGAGGTAAAGTCAATAAATTTCCCTACCTACCTTCAGTCATGGTGTGAGGGTTGGAGGGTGACACCACTCTAGCAGCCATCAACTATTTGTTCTGGGAGGAAGAGATTGACACTGGCTCAGAATACATTCCCATGATTGCTAACAAGGAGAACCAATTCACATGGATAGCTCCTATCACAGACACACCTTTCTGGGCTACTATGGGCAGTGAAATTTCTCTCCATGATCTAAAATTTGAAGCCAAGTTGTGGCTAGATTTCATCTGTGGTCAAATAATACCCTCCAAGAATGAGCAATGGGTTAGCTTGGAAGAGGCTATCCTTATAGCTTGCATGATGGCAGGGGTCCCTATAAACTTTGGGGAGATTGTGGCTCTACAAATGAAGAGGAAAGCAAGACAGGCCAACACATCCATGCCATATGCCGTGCTCATTTATGAACTAGGCTTACAAGCTGGAGTGTCATTGTTCCCAGATGAGACCCTTATTCTTGCTTTGGGCATAATCACATTCGATCAAAAAAGGGATGCTGAGGCACCCAAGGTCAAGCGGAAGCGGATGCAGGATTTTGATTTGCTGGAGGGTTCTCTGTCTCATGGTTCTGAGAAGTCTCCACAAGCCCCGAATTTGAATATGCCTCACCTAGAAGCTTCGGGCCATACCTCTTGTGACATACCTATGCGAGGAGCATCACCCCCTCCAACATCTTCCCAATCAAGTCGTCTCCATAAGCTGGTGGAAATGACCAACTCTCATGAGAGTCAGCTTCAAAAGTTGGCTAGGAGCCTCCCTTCCCTCATCGCCCGAATAGTAAAAATGGAGATGAAGTCTATGTATGAGAGTCTTACCACATTGTGCAAATGGGTAGATGTTGTAGAGGGGCTGCACCTCTCTCCGTACTAAAGTAAGGGAGTGGAAAAGTCAGAAATTCATGGATGTGCCTGATTTAAGTGCCCTTGACTCTTTAATGGTTGTCCCTTCTACAGTTTGAGGCCCTTTAGATGATTTGTTTGAGGGCTTGGGAGATGACACTGAAGATCGGATGACGCAGGCTTTGATGGTAAGGTAGGAGCAGGTACAGATGATGATGTGGATGATGAGGAGTGACCCACTCAGGCACTTCTTTGAAACAAATATGATGGAGGATTTGAACTTAAAGAAATCTATTAGGGGAACGAAAATTAACATGCATGCCGCAAGTCAGCACCTATGTTTTGCAAGTGCCATGCAGGAAGAAATGAGAGAAGACTGCCTTGGACTTGCGTTTCACATGCGTACCGCAAGTCCGCACCTTCCCAATTAAGCTGAATGTCCTCCGAAGAAAAAAATCGTCAAGAAGACAATTACGTACTTGGCAAGCTTCCAAGAGCATTTTGAGGATCTGTGCAAGGGATAATATGTAGATTTTTAACTCATTTATAAGGGAGGAGAGAGATATGGAAAAAGTTAGAGAATATTAGAGAGAATATAGTACATTTTCTACGTCTTCTTCCTACTAGTGAAAACACAACTGTTGAAGACACAAAGCTTGGAATTAACTTTAATTGCTTATGATGAATGGTTTTGAAGAATTCTCTTTGGTCTAATTTCTCTTTCCCTAATTATGAGCAGCTAGTTTCTCTTTTAGGGATGTGTGTGAATGATGGGTGTTTAGAATTGATTGAGTATTTACTAATTGATCTTAGAATTGATTATAATGCATGGATCTATTGATTTATTTGAGTTTTAATATGAATATTTATGGTTGCAAATATTAATTCAATTCTCTAATTTTGCCTCTACTTGAGAAAAAGAAATGAAGTTGGGTAGTACTTCAATATTGAGGATTTGGGGCTTCTATCTAAGGGTTAGAGCTAGAAATAATCTATGCCCACTCAAGCAATTTTGATTGTTTTATATATCTTAATTTTGGGTTTGAGAAAATCCAAAATATACACACTCTTGTGGTTAAGAAACTGAGTTTATCTAAATTCAAATATATCCATATGATAATTGATTCAAAGGCTTTTAGTTAATACTTATCAAAATGATACCCCATTGGATGCATGCCCCTGGTCTCTCTAATCTTGTCAACAACAATTGTGTTACCTTGTTGTGATTACAAATTTCAATTGATACTTATTCTAACCACTTCCCCAATTTTACTTTATGTTTAGACATTATGCTTACTCTTGTGAATTAATTCACAATTTTCGGTAAATCTAGCCTCCAATCTTTGTGGAAAAATTGACCCCAACTCTTGTTGGGTACTTCTTTTGCATATGACTGTGGCCACCTCCTTAATTGGAGTATTTTGGACGTTATCAAAAATGGCGCCTGCTGGGGATTGGAAATTGATTGCCATTTATTTGTTCGTTGATTCACATTTATATTGCGTCTTGTTTTTCTTTTACATTATTTTTTTTCTCTTGTTGGTTGAATAGGATAGAAGATGAGTCTCGCTAGTGGTAACGGTAGTGTTGGCGGGTTCATGGATGTTGAAGATGGGTCGATAGCTCATGGTGTGGCTAGTGCTATTCGCCTACCTCCAACGATAGGGAATGCGGTTTTTCATGTTACTAGCATCATGCTACACCTCATCCAAATGCAAGGATTGTTTAATGGCTTGTCTAGTGAAGATGTCAACCAGCGTATAAGAAATTTTGTTGAAATTTGCCAACCATTCAATATCACAAACATTAGCCAAGAATCTATTCGGCTAAGATTGTTCCCATTCTCTCTCACAGGAGATGCTACATCTTGGTTGGAAGTGCTACCTCAAGGTTCTAGAACTTTATGGAATGAGTTAACCGAGGCATTCCTAGATTGGTTCTTTCCACCCTCAAGAATGTTGCAATTGCATGATGAAATCACAAACATCTGCCAACTTTCGGGAGAGCCATTACATGAGGTATAGTTGACATTCAAGAAGAAGGTGGTCATGTGTCCTAATCATGGGTTACCAGATTGAGTCCTCTTGCAAAGCTTCTAACTATCTCTTGACTCCAACAACAAGTCAGTGGAAAATAATTTAGCTAGTGGTTCACTCATGGATCAAACTTTTGGACTTGCAAAGGCCCTCTTGGAAAGAATGACCAAGATGAGTCGAGCTTGGAATACAAAGGATACTGAGGTGTCCTCAAGTGTTACCTCTAACATAATGACAAATGAGATAATGAGAAAAGAGGAAGAAAGAAATGAGACCTTGGCGAAGATGATGACTCAAATGGTGTTGCTGGCTAAGCACATGATGGGATCCGGAGTTAAGAGTGTGAATACTATTAGAGCTCAAGGAAACAACTCCCTTGAGGATAATGCTCCATATGTTATGTTCAATAAAGATTATCAATACATGTCGAAACAAGTGGCTGGTTCTCGCTCGGGGTACCAAGGTGCCTGATGAGTTGGTAATTTACCAACTCATTAGGCTCTTAAGCATGAGCTTTAGTCTAGTTTTCAAGTCATTTAGATGGATTTTATGCCCTTTTTGACTTTTTATGTGCAGATATCTTATTTGTAGAAAAGAGTAAGAAAGGGAGCAAAAAGAAGGGAATCAAGTGAAAACCGGCACTTCACCGAAGAAGACCGGCGAAACGCCAGCAAAATTTTGAAGACCATTGCCCTGGGGAATTAAAGCGACTAGCGATCGCGGACACCGACCGATGACTCATCGGTTGAATCGCCTACCGAAACCTGAGAGTGCTGGATCACAAAGAAAAAAATCGATGGAGCACGGTTGGAGATGTCACGCCCCACCTTGGGAGGCATGACTGGCACCTAGTGCCACACTTGGATCTGGACTAACATGGTTGGCTTGGTGCACCTCTGGTGTACACCTATAACTTAATTCAAGAAATCGATGAGCTATATCTCGATTGTAAATACATCCTCTGGCCAACGAGGCCACCTATAAAAGAAGACAGCTAACTCGCAACAACTCAATTACAGGAATTCTATGCGAGTCGACAAGACCACCATATTGTCTAGTTATAACTGAATGAAATCAGGCAACTAAAACTACGCTATAGCCAACAAGGCTTCTAACTAACAGATAAACAAGGCCTTACATGTCCATAACATGAAATAAAACATACATAGGCCCCACACAACCATCAACAAAAGCTAACCACTGGAAATTTGTAGCCTGCAAGCCTATAAGAGTGGAATAATGGTCGAGACAGGGCTCCAACCTACCCGTAAAAACTATATGACAAAAGAACAAACCTTCTCTAGCTATCAAATCTGAAAGAAATGATATGCATGCACTTCTAACTCTGGCTATTGACTAAGATGGTCCCGAACCGCGTCTATCTGCACCTACAGGAAAGTAATGCAGCGCCCCAAGGATGGGCATCAGTACAATATGTACCGAATATATAAGTGTAACACCTCGAAACTTTTCTTGACCAAATTCAGACGTAGCATGAAAAACCACAGAAACCAGAAAATTTTCTGTCTTAAACGACCCCCACAACGGACCGTTGGTGGAAACCAATGGACCGTTGTATGTGGTCGTGGTTAGAAGCATCCTTTCTTAGAGGGGAACAACGAGTCATATGATGACCAATTGATTCTAACAATGGGCCGTCCTGTCGTCCATTGAATCCCAATTCAGAGGCCTACCGGACCCTTTCCTCGAGACAAAGGGAGGGAACAACGGCCCGTGGTAGCCTCCAACGAGCTGTTGTGACCACCCGTCGTTTATGTCTAGAACCCAGCCGTGTGAACCAAGAGGGTATACAACGACCCGTTGATCCTACCAACGAGTCATTGTTATCACCCATTATCCCCGTGCCCAGTTTTCTTTCCAGATCCAACGAGAGGTATCAACGGCCCATTGTTACTTTCAACGGACCGTTGTACCTAACCGTGGGTCACCAGTGTGAATTTAGTTTCTGAACCCAGAAACCACGACTAGATTCAATGGGCCGTCCTTTTGATCAACGACCCATTCTGAGGCCCGTGGATTCTTGTCGGCCAGATTTCAGATTTAAATCCCAGGGTTATTTTTGTAAAATTCCACCTATGTAGTCCCTAGAAAAAAACTGCTCGTCAATCAGTGTTTGGAGTAAAAAGTTATGCTTGTTTGAAGACAGCATCGTCGACTAGAAAGGTGCCCATGCGCGCGGGCGCCGAGACAGGGAGGCAGCAGGCGTGCGCGCGCGGAGGAGGGCACGTCGCACGGGCGCCGCACGCGGGCACCGCCCAGCTTGCCTATATGAAGTAATTTTGAGCTAAAAAGCTCATTTCTACTCCGTTTCACCTTTTTTTTTTTCAAAATTCACAGAATTAAGAGCTCTATCCAATGGTGAAAAGATATCCCAGGTAAGAAACTTCACTCTTGTCTCTTTTGGGCTTTGAAAAGAG
>JACEIK010005661.1:64091-76092 GCA_018107945.1 Datura stramonium
ATCATACACAAGTAGGTAGAGCTGTCCAAAGCCTTTCCAGGGATAGGAACGATACCATGATAACGATATCAAGTTGAAGGCCCATCCGGGCATGTTAAGCTCACAAGGAAGGTCCCAAAGTCATAATGTATAAACCTACATTGGTGCATAGTTCTAAGGAACAGGATGATTGACCCTTAGCCTTCTCAGTGCTAGACACTACTCCCAAAACATGCATATGCTCTACATAATTTTATAATGAAGCTCAACATCATCTATTGATGAAGCTCAATGATCAGATACATCTTAAATAGGAAATCATGCATATGAGAAGCTTTAAATCAAGACACACCACAAGCTGAAAACATAATTGGGAGCCTTCGCTCCAAAACCATGTGGTAAGCAATACATAGGAAAACTTTAACTCAAAACATACCTCAAGATGAAAATATAATTGGGAATCTTCACTCCAAAACCATGTGGTAAGATTAATTTAGGAAAATCATCATTCATACTTAACATGTGGGCATTGCCCAAAGATTTACTATACTTAGAAATACTCAATTCTTATCGAAAAAATAATTGTAAACATGGGTATCTTCAAGCCCTTCTTTTCATCATAATATCTCATCATCATCATATACTCATCACAAATCTCATCTATCATGAACATTTCATCTATGGGCTTTTAATTCATAAAACTAAAATCATGATTTTAAATTGAAAAAATTATCAAATTTTCCCATGCTTCATAATTCAATAGTAGAATCATAATATAATCATACCCATGCATAGAAATAAAAGTTTCATGCATTTGGGTTAAAACCCCATAGATTAAACATAGGAATTCATACTTTAGAGAGGGATTGGGCATGGGTGTGAAAGAAATCACCCATTCAAAACCCTACATACCTGTTGGTAGTTGATTCTAATACTTCTTTAGATGCCCAATAGGAAATTGATGAATGCTAATATTTATCACCCTATCAAGTCTTCTACCTTGCATGCATGGATGAATGAGGCCTAAAAGAACTTAACCCCTTTAAGATTCACTATTCATAACTAAAAATGTCGTAACTTAGGCCCTAGGAATTTAGGAATTATGGAAAAGTCCTTACTAAATCCACAGAAATTAACTGTTAGGGGGTCCAAACGAGCGACCTAACGACTAGTGGTCAAGGGTCACGACTCATGGAGACTGTTGTGACGTACACTTTCTGAGCATCAACATAAACCTTCCCTGATTTGACCACGACTCACCCCATGAATCATGGGGACTGACCACGAATCATGGGGTCCTTCCATCTAGTGCACTGTCTCATTCCTTCTCCTTTCTTTCTGTACCCACCCCATGACTGACTTAATGACTTGTAGGGGTCTGACCACGAGTCATTACCACACCGTGGGGATCCTTTTCCTCAAACTTCCAAAACACCATCACTGGCCTCCCCACGAGTTACATCACGACTCATGGGTTGCCGTAATGAGCCATCTCATGACTCGTTCGGTGCCTGATGCCAATTTTTACAATATTTTCCATTTCAACTCTCGGGTCTGATCTTTGGGCTTCCACAGTATAACACTATCCTTCTCACATGTGCTATACGCATTTGTATAATCATGCCTCCTCTCTGAGCTAATGAAAGAAGAAACAAAGATGGAAATGACCATGAGAATTGCAATGGAGATGGGCACCAGCAGGACCCACTAGCCCCCAAGGATCATGTGCCCGAGCAGGTTGCCCATGCAGAGTTTAGGGCAGCCTCCCAGATGTTGGCACAGGCATTGACCACTCAGGTCAAATATCAAGAGGTAGCACATGTTTCCTAGAATAGGAATGCGACAACGGCAAGATTCATGGACTTTTCTTAAGAATGAACCCTCCAGAATTCCTCGGATCAAAGGTAGATGAGGATCTGAGTTTATTGATGAGATCAAGAAGATTACCTAGATTATGGGGTGATAGGGGAGGAGTGCCTTGATTTAGCCTCTTATTAGTTTAAAGGGGTTTCCAATATCACGGTTCAAATAGTGGAAGGATAGCGGAGTGGTTGGTAGGTCCCATTGGTTGGGATAGGTTCCTCACCACATTCTTGGATCGGTTCTTCAGCTGTGAGATAAGGAGATCAAGGGCGAGTTTGTGAACTGAGGTAGAAAAATATGATAGTCCCGAGGAGTATGCTTTAAGATTTCACACGCTGTCCAAATATGCACAAGAGATGGTGGTGACTCCCGAGCTCGGGTAGCGAGTTTGTGATTGGTGGCAGGCTCACGGGCAAGGATAATGGGACCTCTGTTGCTTCCTTCGGGGCATTGACCTTGCAGTACTGTTTTATATCATAATTTAGTCATGTTTGTCAAATTAAATAATTACATTCTTAAGTGATTTTGTATATTTTGTGCATGAACTATAAACGCAGTTAGTCTTTTTTTGTAGGTGTAATAGTCCTAGGAGGGACTAAACATGATGATTAAAGTTCAAGGAAGAATATCATAACAAATGGAAAAAGATTCGCCTGATGACTGTCTGTTAAGTGGCAGCGCCACTGAAGTGTGTCGCCCGGGTGTGCCAAGCCCTAGGATGCCTGCGTGGAATATATACCAAAGGAGGAAGGCACTACATGCATGATGGAAACGTGCCATGCCAAGAATCATGCGTCCAAGATGTGCCACGACATGCGTGCACTCGTGATGGCCTGCAGTACGCCCACGCCCTGCCCAGCGAGCGCCCATGACATGCCTCGACCAATTTCCGGTGTGCATCCGCCATTGCTCCGTGTCACGAGCAATATTGGCTAAAACCAAGTCAGTGACATAGGCTGATTCACTCATGGACAAAAATTGCATTTGCTCATTTAGCATAAATTAAACCCTTACCTTCCAAAATCATTGATCACGAAAGATTTTGGGAAGCGAAGAAGGAGCGAAGGGGCTTGAAGAACCCCATTGGGTTTTTATTTTCATTCTCTTTTGATTACTCTTGTAAGTACATTAATGATTTTTTCAGTAATTGCGAACATGAGTGGTGAAAACCCTTCCTCTAGGAGTTGAGGCCATATGATATGAATGTAAATGTGTGAATTTATCTTTGTTTGAGTCTTTAGTTGTTGTTTTGTCTTGCATTCTTAATTAATGTGTTTTTATGCTTGATAACCATGAAAACAAACTCGTTAAGCTTAGGTAAAAGCTCAAAAGAGTAACCCTAGGTTAGAACAAAAGAATGTAATGAGCAAGTGTCTTTACGATAAGATTCGCGGTTAGGATAGAAACTATACCTAATTTGCCTTGCTTGGTTAATAAACGGGATGATAATTGGACGCTGAATTCGAATTATCACATCAAGCTCATAGAAATAGTTGTGAAGCTAACTCAAGTTAAATAATTAGAGGTACAAAAGTCCATAATTAGGCATAAACCCGTAAACCACATCCACGTAGTTAAATTGCTCCACCCAATTAGGGCGTCACATCCAGCTCAATGATGGCAAATTGTGAGACTAGTTTGTTGTGTTTAGAGGCTCGAAATACCATGAACACTGCATTTTAACTCACGTAGAGCAATGAATGATTTTCATACTTGCGTAAACCACATCCACGTAGTTAAATTGCTCACGAATTAGGACGTCACATCCCCGCTCAATGATGTAGGTGTGAGACTAGTTTGTTGTGTTTAGAGGCTCGAAATACCATGAACACTGCATTTTAACTCTGTGAAACAATGAATGAAGTTTTCATACTTGAACCATTGGGAATTGTAGCATTGCATGATTATTAGGCCTTAACTCTAGTTGCTTCTTGTATTGTTTCTCGATTATTTCTTGATCAACCCCAAATTTAATTACAATTAGCCAAAATCTCTTAAATCAACACATTTGAAGGTTAACTTGACACTTGAACTTGAATATTCGCTAAAATAAGTCCAGTCCCTGTGGGTTCAACATCCGGCTCTTCAAGAGTCACTATATTACTTGTACGACCGCATGCACTTGTGGATGCACTAGGGAACAATCAAGTTTTTGGCGTCATTGCTGGGGACTTAAAAAATTGGTGAATTTCTTATTCTGTGTTGATGTAAAATTTTCTAAGTGTTGAAAATAAAACATTATCTTTAGATTTCTTTTATTTTTGTTTTGAGTTTGATACTCTTCTTGACATGACATCATGGAACATAAATGGGTTAAATAGTGGATACTCATATTTCGATGAGTCATGTCTGAATTATGGTGGACCCCACTTGTGGCAACACTGTCACACTTGCAGTATATGTGGTTATCATGATGGCCATTGGATTGGTTGTCCAAATTCTTACGCCCCTCCCCCAAGCCCCTACTATGATCCTTCTGTTGTTTTTGATGAGTACAAGAATGATGAAAATGAGGACTTGGAACACCAAGTTCAGATAGAAAACATGTTAAAATAGGTCCTTGAGCAGACAGAAGTGATGAGGCAGCAGATGGAAGTAATGGGGTTTCAGACTAATAAAAATGGAGAGGCCCTAGAAATTATAAGTGCCAAGTTCACGGAGTTGATGAGTGAGGCTGAAGCTTGTGTTGATTTGCAAGTAATGGTCTTAGCCAATACTCAAGAGGGAATTCAAGAAGAAGATAAGCGTGAGTTCTTGGAACAAGCTCAATAGTTAGAAGCTCCTAAGTGTCTCCGTGATAGTCTCACACAAATGGATAATCCAGGCATGAAAGGAGAGATAGAGTTCCAACCATTTGACATCCATGTGGAGTCAAATGTTGATATGGAAAAGGTGTACACAAGTAAGGAGGTCAAGCACAATGCAGTTTCAAAGTTGAGTTGTATTGTACCCCACTCGAAGCATTTATCGATATTAAGTTTGGTTGAAAACCTAGAAATACATTCTTCCAAGCTTGTAGAGAAAGGTCTAGAGGAGGAACAAGCCCCGTATATTCTGAAATTTGTTGATTTTGAGAGACAAAATGATTTTACTTATGTAAGGGCCAATAAGTGCCAGAGGCGACATCTATTGCTTGTTCCTTTCTTTTTTTCACCACCACCCTTAGAGCATAAGAGGAAACTAGAGAAGAAATTAGGGGTGAGATTCATATCCTCAAAGTGGAGGGAAAGTGGTGAAACTTGATGCATCGTGTTGCAACTAAATGAGGCGCTACTTGGGAGACAACCCAAGAGTACCATAGGTACACTTTCTTTTCAATTTGTTTGTAATTTTTGTTATTTTTCACTCGTTTTTGTTTGTTTTTGTTTTTAAGAATAGATTCAGGGGAAGTCTGAGTACCCACGAAAGTGAACGTTGAGGAGCATGACAAAAAGATGAGTGTGGGGTCGATGACCCACATGTTCAAAAATGGAGAAAAACATATTGTTAGCTAGGCCTAGAGGCCTCAGGAAGTATCTCTCACCCTTTTTTAATTATAATTGACGCTTTGGGGACATAGCATATTTTAAGTGTGGGGTGAGGAAAATTTCAAAATTTTGTGCTAAGTTAATTCGGGTGAATATGTTGCTGGGTATGATGTTTTTGTTGAAAAAGTTTGAATTGAGCACAGTACACCCACACTTTGGTTTTTCTTTTTGGTTCTTTTTCCGAAGGGGGGAACTGTGAACCGAGAAATAAACTTTTCCTTTATTTTTACATAATGGTGTTAGTCTTAGTTAGGGAATTTTCCCGATGATAGATGGATGGCAACTTTCTTGAGGGAAAATTAGTCAATAGGTGTTGTGTTTGAACCCTGAGCTTATTGATAGTTTGATGTTCTTATTATGTGGTGTATATGATTGTGAGATGCGAGTGGTTTTAATTGAGAAGCTGTTAACCAGTTGTATAACTTTTGTGAAGACATCTAGGCTCTTGAATGTGACTCGATGTGCTTAAAGCTTAAGTTTGAATTCTTATTATTAGATGAGTTAAGAGTCTACCGAATCTATGTTGAATTGAGCATGTGCTGTGAGTGTAAGGTTTTTGAATATTCCATTCTATTATGTAGTGTCTATAACTTTCCTGGTGTGTATACAAAATCAAATGAGGGATGTCGATTGTAGGAAATGATTTAGGAATTTCTTTGAATAAGACTAATTTTTATCCTCGCTTTACCTACCTTGAATATATGATCCTAGTTAGCCCCATTGATCCTTTAGCCTATTCTTTGCTATCCACAAAATAAGGTTAATCCTTTTCTTTACAATAGCCTTGAATTTGATCCAAAACTCCTAAGCGCTTAAGTGAAAAATGCAAGAGAGTTAAGGATTGAAAAGTTTGAAGAAGAAGAAAATAGTAGTTGTGGAAGTTGAAGAAAAGACTAGAGGTGCACTTGTTTAAAAATGAATAAGAGTTAGTAGGGAGTAAAAGAAGAAAAGAGAATTTTTTTTTAAAGTACTCCTTACTAAGAGCCTAAGTGTGCCTAGGGGGATGGGAAAACAAAGAGGAAAATGGGAGTTTAAAAGAATAAAGGTGAAGCAAGAGAATAGAGATTCGTAACAAAAGTGTGATCTATTAAAAGCTCTTAGGGAAGATAGTCAATATTACTGACCAGAATAGTACCTACCTGTCCCTTAGCTTACATTAGAACTCACTAAGTCCTACTTGATCTTACTTTCAAACATTCCTAAATTAGTAGAGTAAAATGCTGAAGGTAAGCTTATAGGTCAATACATGCTTCATGTGAATTCTTTGTGAGAATGAGTTTTCTTCTTATTCATATACCCATACATGTTATAATTTGAAAATTCATGAGTGAAAAATTGGGTTCTTCTCTTGTTGTGAGGGCACATGTTTGATGAATGATGAAATTCATGTCGGATGCCTTACTTGGTTGATTTGCATGAATTTGCTGAGTGTAAGAGTTGATTCTTGAGGCTAGAAAGTTTTAACTTAGTTATATGGGGTATAAATGGTGAGATATTGCATGCTCTATTTTAAACTTGTTATCTAAAACAATTGGTGTAGCCATACCTTGAATCATCTTCTTTCAATTAGCTATGTGTGTGTTCTTCATGTGCATGAGATGTAATAGAATTTTTCGAGGAAGAACAAGGCTTTAAGTGTGGGGTAGTGATCTTGGGCATAATAACGCACCCAAGTACTATTTTATATCTTAATTTAGTTATGTTTGTAAATTTAAATAGTTACATTCTTATGTGATTTTGTATATTTTTGTGCATGAACTAAAAAACATGATTAGACTTTGTTTTGAAGGTGTAAAATGCCTATGAGGGACTAAACATGATGATTAAAGTTCAAGGAAGAATATCAGAACAAATGGAAAAAGAGTCGCACAAGGCAGCACATGCAGCAGGCTGGCAACACCAGGCAGTGTACCACGCCCAGGGTCGTGCCATGCCCTAGGCTGCATGTGGAAGATACCACAAGGCAGGCGCCCTATGCAATGGCAACATGCAATGGTAGGCGTCCAAGCCGTGCCATATCATGTGTCCAGCACGATGGCTTCTGTGCCACGCCCTTTGGCCAGTGCCTATGACATGCCTCGACCAACTTTCCAGTGTGCATCCGTCATTGCTCTATGTTACGTAGCAAGATTAGTGAAACTAGGTCCGTGATAGGGAGGCAGTTCACTCATGGCCAAAAATTACATTTGCTCACTTAGTATAAATTAAACCCCGGGCTTCTAAAATCATTGATCATGAAATATTTGGGTAAAGCAGAGAGGAGCGAAGGAAGAAACGGAGAACTTCACCTAAAGTTCGTTATTTTTCATTCTCTTTTAATTACTTTTGTAAGTGCATTACATTAATGATGTTTCTGAGTAATTGTATGAACAAGAGTAAAACCCTTCCTCTAGGGTTGAGGCCACATGATATGAATGTAAATGCATGAATTTATCTTTGGTTTAAGTCTTGAGTTGTCGTTTTGTCTTGCGTTCTTAATTATTGTTGTTTTTATGCTTGATCACTATGAAAACAAACTCATTAAGCATAGGTAAAATCTCGAAAGAGTAACCCTACGTTTGAACACAAGAATGTAAGGAGAAAGTTCTTGTCTTTATGATAAGATTCGCGGTTAGGATAGAAACTATACCTAATTTACCATGCTTGGTTAATATAATGGGTTTATAGCTAGACACCGACTTAGAATTGTCACATTACCCCTTGTAGAAATAGTTCTGAAGCTAAGTCAGGTTAAATGATTAGAGGTACAAAAGTCCATAATCAAAGGCATAAACCCCGTAAACCACATCCACATAGTTAAATTGCTCACTAATTAGGACGTCACATCGCCGCTCAATGATGCATGTGTGAGACTAGTTTGTTGTGTTAAGAGGCTCGAATGACCATGAACACTGCATTTTAACTCTATGAGACAACGAATGAAGTTTTCATACTTGAACCATTGGGAATCGTAGCATTCCATGATTATCAGGCCTTAACTCTAGTTGTTTCTTGTATTGTTTCTCGATTATTTTGTGATCACCCATAGATTTAATTAAAATTATCCGGAATCTCTTAAATCAACACCTTTGAAGGTTAACTTGACACTTGAACTTGAATATTCTCTAATATAAGTCCATTCCCTGTAGGTTCGACATTCGGATCTTCAGGAGTCACTTTATTACTTGTACGAATGCATGCATTGGGGCACAATCAGACCTTCCTCGATTAGTTTTGTATGCCCAACAGATGGATGCAACAAATCTGAGGGAGAGGGAGGGAAAGAGGGCCAGGACAGATAGTTTTGGGTTCTCCCAATAGAAGTTAGGAGGTGGACATCGTTAGTAGTCCCATCAGAGGTCATTAGCTCTAGTGCCATCATCGGCCAATGCTCCATTTTGATTGTGGGGTGATCAGAGGAGTGGATCATCAGGTTTGAGGGGACAAAGGAGCATACAGGTAGAGAGTACCTTTTAGGTCTGTGAGAAGTGTGGAAAGAATCACATAGGGGTGTGCTTGATTGGATTAGATATCTACATTGGGTGTGGTAAATCTGGGCACAGGCATTGGGAGTGTCCTTTAGCCAGGCAGGGGGATGATAGGGGTCGTACTTAGGCTACCAGTTCAGCAAAAACACTAGCACGCCAAACTCAGCAGGGTGCATCCACCAGTGTTGGTGGTGGTCAGCGCTAGAACATGTTTTATGCCCTCATATCTTGTCAGGAGCAGGAGACTTCACCAGATGTGGTCACTGGTATGTTATGAGTATTCGACTTTGATATATAGGCATTGTTAGACCCAGGGGCTACATTAGATTTTATGACGTCCTATATTGCTAGTAGTTTTGGAGTCAGTCCCGAAATCCTATCAAAACCCTTCTCAATCTCTACTCCAGTCAGTGATTCAACTATAGCTCGATGGGTGTATAGCAAATGCCATGTCACAATCCTTCAAAAAGTCACCTTAGAAGATTTTGTAGAGCTAGCCATGACAGATTTTGATGTTATCTTTGGAATGGATTGTCTACATGCATGTTATGCCTTAGTGAATTGTAGAACCCATGTGGTAGAGTTTCTCTTTCTGGGTGAGCCAGTCCTAGAGTGGAAGGGTAGTTAAGTTGTGCCTATAGGTTGCTTCATTTCCTACCTTAACGCTAGAAAGATGATCTCGAAAGATTGCACTAGTCAGGGTTAAGGATGCTACATCCGAAACCCCGAATATCCCGTCAGTTCTTGTAATGTGTGAATATCCTGAGGTGTTTCAAGAAGATCTACCAGGAATTCCTCCCGAACGGAAGATCGACTTTGGTATCTATCTTCTTCCGGATACGCAGCCTATATCTATTCCTCCTTATAGAATCGCTCCAACTGAGTTAAAGGAGTTGAAGGAGCAGTTGAAGGATCTCTTAGACAAGGGTTTCATCAGACCTAGAAAATCCCTGTGGGGTGCACCGATTCTCTCTGTCCGGAAGAAGGATAGTTCTTTCAGATGTGCATTGACTATCGACAGTTGAACAAGGTCATCATCAAGAACATATCCCTTCCCCAGAATTGATGACTTGTTCAACCAGCTTTAGGGTGCCAAGTGCTTTTCAAAGATAGACCTTAAATCCAGATATCATCAGCTTAGGGTTAGAGAGAGTGACATCCTGACGATAGCCTTTAGGACTCCGTATGGTCACTATCCATTTGTAATTATGTCTTTTGGACTAACGAATTCTCCTACAGCTTTTACAAATTTAATGAACAGGGTGTTCCAGCCGTATTTGGAAATATTCGTGATTGTATTCATAGATGACATTCTAATATACTCTCGGAGCGACGAGGAGCATGTTGCTCATTTGAGGGTGGTGGTACAGACCCTTAAGGATAACCAGTTGTATGGTAAATTCAATAATTGAGAGTTTTGGTTAAACTCGGTAGCATTTTTTGCTCATGTGGTATCAAGTGAGGGTGTACAAGTGGATTCTCAAAAGATAGAAGTTGTGAAGAATTGGCCTAGACAAGTGAGTCCTTCAGATATCAGGAGATTCTTGGGCTTGGATGGTTACTACCGGAGGTTTGTTGAAGGGTTATCATCCATTGTAGCACCATTGACTAAGTTGACCCAGAAGAAAGTGAAGTTTCAATGGTCGGAGGCCTGTGAGAAGAGCTTCCATGAGTTGAAGACTCGAATCACCTAAGCATCAGTGTTGAATCTACCTGAGGGTAACGATGGGTTTGTGGTACATTGTGATGCCTCCAGGATCAGCCTCAGTTGTGTATTAATGTAGCACGGTAAGCTTATAGCCTACACTTCCAGGAAGCTTAAGGTCCATAAAAAGAACTATCCAACTCATGACCTCGAGTTGGTGGCGGTAGTATTTTCCTTGAAAATTTGGAGGCATTATCTATATGGGGTCCATGTGGATGTGTTTACAGACCACAAAAGCCTACAATATATTTTTACCCAGAAGAATCTAAATCTAAATCAAAGAAGACGGTTAGAGATTCTTAATGATTACGATATGAGTGTCCTTTATCACCCAGGCAAGGATAATGTAGGGACGCTCTTAGTAGGCTTTCTATGGAGAGTGTGTCCTATGTAGATGAGGAGAGGAAAGAGTTAGTGAAGGATGTGCATCAGCTTGCATGACTAGGAGTTCCTCTTTTTGACTCGATGGATGGTGGTGTCATTGTTCAGAATGGATCAGAGTCTTCCTTGGTAACTGAAGTCAAGGCTAGGAAAGATGAGGATCCCATTTTCGTAAAGCTGAAGGAGGCAGTTCAGAATCAGAAGGTGGAGGTTTTCTCCCAAGGGGGAGATGGTGTACTGCCATAACAAGGTTGTTTGTGTGATCTGGGTGTTGATGACTTGAGAGAGCAGATGTTGTATGAGGTTCATTGTTCCAGATATTCTATATATCCAAGTGCCACCAAGATGTACCATGACCTACAGGAAGTCTATTGGAAATGGCGTGAAGAAGGACATAGCAGAGTTTGTGGCGAAGTGTCTGAATTATCAACAGGCGAAGGTTGAGCATGAAATACCTAGAGGTTTACTTCAAGACACTAGTATCCCTACTTGTAAGTGGGAGAAAATCAATATGGACTTCATTACAGGGTTTCCTCGTACTCGTTGATAGTCTGACCCCATGTGGGTGATTGTGGATGGGTTAACCAAAGGAACTCATTTCCTATCGATCAAGACTACCGATTCAGTGGAGGATTATGCTAAATTGTATATTGGAGAATTAGTTCGGTTGCATGGAGTGACATTGTCCATCACATCAGATAGAGGTATTGTAATACCTTGAAAGTTCCTAGGAGTAGACTCAGGAGCTAAAAGTTGAAAACTGCTGAAATTGGGAAAAATAGCACAGAATGGGCCAAGAAACAACTCGTGGTACCAAACCATGAGTTGTTGTATGCAGTCTTGCTGAGGGAAGTCCGGGTGGAAATGGAGACGACGGATGACACAATGACTCGTTGTTAGAAACAATGAGCCACTGTTAGTAGGCGATGGAGAAGGCTGGGTTCAGCAGATGGGATACAACGGGTCATCCAATGACTCATTGTTAGAAGTAAATACCCATGGTTACCGGTCATTTTTTTGTTGCCAAGATTTTGAGTGTGTGGGACGAATCAAGATCACGACTTGTTGAAAGCAACCAC
>JACEIK010005662.1:82145-94792 GCA_018107945.1 Datura stramonium
CTCCTTCAGCGTGACATGTTATATTGCATTAGATCGTTACCTCTTTCAGCATGTCATGTTGGATCGTCACCTCCTTCAGCGTGACATGTTATATTGCATTGGATCGTCACCTCCTTCAGCGTGAAATGTTATATTTCATTGGACCGTCACCTCCTTCAGCATGACATGTTATATTGCATTAGATTGTCACCTCTTTCAGCGTGACACATCATGTTGGATCGTCACCTCCTTCAGCGTGACATGTTGGATCGTCACCTCCTTCCGCGTGACATGTTATATTGCATTGGACTGTCACCTCCTTCAAGGTGACATGTTATGTTTCATTGGATCGTCACCTCCATCAGTGTGACATGTTGGATCTTCAACTCCTTCAGCGTAACATGTTATATTGTATTGGACCGTCACCTCCTTCAGGTGACATGTTATATTGCATTAGATCGTCACCTCTTTCAGAGTGACATGTTGGATAGTCACCTCCGTCAGTGTGATATGTTATATTGC
Source organism: Datura stramonium (assembly GCA_018107945.1). Classification (NCBI taxonomy): domain Eukaryota; kingdom Viridiplantae; phylum Streptophyta; class Magnoliopsida; order Solanales; family Solanaceae; genus Datura; species Datura stramonium. The sequence continues at coordinate 82,647 of JACEIK010005662.1, forward strand.
ATTGGATCTTCACCTCCTTCAGCGTGACATGTTATATTGCATTGGATCGTCACCTCCTTCAGCGTGACATGTTATAATGCATTGGACCATCACCTCCTTTAGCGTGACATGTTATATTGCATTAGATCATCACCTCTTTCAGCGTGACATATTATATTGGACCGTCACCTAATTTAGCGTAACATGTTATATTGAGTAGGGTCGTCACTGTCACCACCCGAGTTCGCACCCTAGCCATAACACGGGACAAGGAACCTCGAAAGGCTCCAAGTCGACCCATGTCATAATCATAGCATACACTTAACATCAAATATGACTAACAACATAAATAAGCGGAAGCTAATATCAAGAATTTAATATAAACCATAAGGACAATTTAATAGCACTTAGATACAACGCTGAATCTATCTAAACAAGTCTGAAAGCCTTCTACTAGACTGATGAGTTGCTGGGACAAGCCCCCAACTTACTTTCAAAGTTAAAAAAAACTAAAACATAGTAAAAATAAGAACATAAACACGTCCTCGGAAGATGAGGACTCACCACTAACAGCTGGGAGAGAGAGAAGCATATCTAGCCACGCGGCGGAACCTGGAGATCTGAATCTATATCATGAAATGATATAGCATAAGAGGCGTGCGGTCAATACTTGGAATGTACTAAGTATGCAGGGAGCATAATCAACTAACTCACAAGCATATTCAAAAAGAAAGTATATAAAAACACAATAATAGTAATGTAAGTGAAATGAGATACGGCAACCTTATATGAGATTCACATATTTATATAGACATAACCACATCATAAGGACATACATCATTATAAGATCAACAGATACAAAAAAGTAATAATCGAAAATAATATAGAGGTACGATCCCGTGACTGATATCAAAAGGGTCCCTGACTGTTCAAGGAAAGTTCCTGACTATCAAAGGGAGCATCCCTAGCTAACAAAGGGAAACATTCTTACTGACGAGAATCTCCGACTGACAAAGGGAGAAAATGCTATGATAGAGAGTCACTGACTAGCTAGGTATGTTAGTCTTGACTGACTAAGGAGAAACATGCACGGCTAGTAGCTAGGGATGTTAGTCCCGACTGACTAGGGAACTACTCTTGCTAACGAGAATCCCGACTGACTAGGAAAACATTCTTTTTAACGAGAATCCCGACTGATTAGGGAACATTCTTACTAATGAGAATCCCGACTGACTAGGGAAACATTCTTTGATAACGAGAATCCCGACTGACTAGGGAAATATTCTTGCTAACGAGAATTCCGACTGACTAGGAAAACATTCTTGCTACCGAGAATCCCATAGATTCACCTTGCACATTATACTATCATGACATTCCAAACTCCGAATTTATCTCATTCAACATGTAGCATAAGGTCATACATGATTAATAGATTCCACTCATACTTTATAATAGATGCATGACTTCATTTATTTCAAAACATACCACAAGCTAACATTTATAAAATTTGGGAGACTTCACTCCAAACAATGTGGTAAGCTTATTTCGAAAAAATCATCATTTAAAATCGACATGTGGGCATTATCCAATGCTTTGTCACACTTGGGTATAATTAATTCATTTTGAAAACAACGACATAATCATGGGTAGTTGTAGAAACATGCTTTTCATCATCAACCTCGCCANATCATCAACCTCGCCATCATCTCATATTTATCATCAATCACTTCTTTTATGAACTTTTCATCCATGGGCGTTTTAGATTAAAGAATTTGAAAAATAATTTTGTAAGGAAAAACAATTTAGAATCTGCCCAAGCTTCATAATCCATCAATATAAATACAATCTATCTTACCCAATTAATTAAATTGAAAAAATGGTGATAATACGTAATTTACTTTCAATTGCTCAAGCCTACAAACTCCAACTAGTCCCAACATAGTCATCAATGTCATAATCAGTTCATTAGGGTTAATCATACAATATTTCCACAATTCCATCATGTTCATGAATTACTACGATAATTGAGGGAGAAGTAAACAAATCCCATTAAATACTCAAGCCAATTTATAAAGAACATACTACACTCATACATTCCCAACCTATATTTCACAATTCAAGATAACCCATTGTTTAAATCACAAATAATATCATAATCACAGTAGATAATAGCATTTATGAGGAATATAAAAGAAATTTACCCGTGACACAAGCCCTAGATTATGCTTTTCTAGATTTGTTGAAATCGGGTTTTTAATAAAAATATTTTTGGGATACAATCATGGAAGAGTATCCTTGTTGAAAGACCCGCATACCTGCTTCGAAGAATCCTCCACTTGAGCTTGGTCTTGAAGCTTGGAGGAAAAACCTTGGGGAACCTTGATATTGAGAGGATAAGAAAAAGAGTTGAGAGAATGAGGGTTTAGGCATGAAAAAACCTTAAAAACCTCCCAACCAATATACAAAATGACGTAGTTTAAAAGTTAAAAGCATATGAGTTTAAAAAAATGCCCCTGGAGAAAACTGGAAAAATTTTCCGAACTGGAGCCTTGACTCACATAACAAGTTGTCGTCACTTCAAACGGCTCGTCGTCTTGCCCGTTAAGTACACTGGAAATTTCCTTCAGAACTTTAGCTCCCTCAACTCACGACTAACATGACGAGTCGTTGTTGCTCCTACGACTCATCAAGTCTACTCGTCAAGTACATTGGATACACTCACGACTTCAACTCTTCACCACCCAACGACTGACCTAACGTGTCGTTGCCAGGCATGATGACTCATCAGGTCATCCGTGACCACTGGGCTTGCCATCCTCTCCTTACAGTTTCTCATGGGTTAGACCATGATCCTTTAGGTCTCCTAACGAGTTGTTCTCTGACTCGTTCTGAGGCAAGTTTCTGCTGATTTTTCTGCTGAGCTTTATATAACTCCAGGGTCTGATCTCAAGGACTTATGGGGTGTTACAATATCTCCTCCTTGAGAACATTCTTCCTTGAATGTTGGCTGAACATACTGAAAAGATAGAGACGAACTGAAATTCCAAAATCAATCAATCACAGCTAACCCCAACGGAGTATATAACTCCGGACCAACTTATACACCATAAACGAATACCCACATCGAACATGCATACCATGGAAAAGGAGAAACCGAAGGAAATTAAATCAACATTGAACTAGACAGAACTCCAAAAAGAATTCTTCCCCCTTTTTATCTGGCACTGAACTGATACGGACTGAATCCTTTCTCTTAAATCACTTCTTGATACTAAGCTAGAATCCACGATGTCTAATCTAGATGAGGATAAGGAATTCATGAGCACGAGTTATTCCCGACATCTAGAACTGAATACATACAAGAGATAATCCGACTCTACTGATTTAATAAACGACTTCTAAAGACTAAGTTCAAGCTGACCACAATGGAAAACATAAATTAACACACATAACTGATTCATAACACAAAAATAAGAATAAAGGACTCTTAGAGCAAGACTGGCATCACTGTCTGAAGAGGTTACCTCTAAACCTCGGGAATCTACACATAGGGATAAACATAATTTAACTTTAACCGAGGTACGAGGAAGGTTATCTGAACGTAGTAGAGTTCAACATACTACAACTGCTAAGGCTGAAACTTCTTTATGAGCGTTCTCAAGGTCCGATTTGCTCTCACTATCTCCCCCTTAGCTTAAAGTCATCATTCCAAGACTCTCGAATCTCCTTTCAAGTCAGGATAAGTTACTAATTCTTATCTCCTCTTTCACTTCTAACCTTCACCGCGAGCCTTACACTAACAGCTATTCACATCACACATCAACAATATTTTCCCACAATCACAATAGAGCTTCTTATTCAATATAGATGTTGGCATCACATAAGGAATAACACAAGATTCACAACATACCTGTGGCTACTACCGACGCTTTTCCCTTATCCTGATGGGCTGCTACGACATAGAAGCGGTTTTGGCGATGCCCCCCACCCGGATTAGAGGATGCACCCTTCTGAAATGGGCGGGCTATTGGAGCTGCTAAAGAAGTGGTTGAGGATCTTCTCTCACCTTACTTAGCCGCTGTGCAATCTCGGTGCATATGGCCCGCCTTGCCGCACCAAAAACAAACATCTTAGTCGACCATGCGTACTCCCAAGTGGTGCTTTCCATAGCTCATACATAATGGGTACGTGATCTCCCTCCCTCTGGGCTGATACGGAGCACTGGTTGTCGAAGGTACTGGGGCTGTTGATTTTTGCCGGTAACGTGAGCGATGTCCGGCACTAGACCTCTGATGGGAAAAATCTGGGTCTCTAGTCATGGCCCTCTTGGCCTCTCTCTCTCTTTTTCTTTCACCTTTTCTACTTCCATCTATTGAGAAAATATTACCAAGAATGGGAAGTCTATGTCCTGGTGCTACATGGCAGTCCTGCATTCTTTGACCAAGGAGTCTGACACTCCATTCAAAAACCTGCTCACTCGGGCCTGCTGGTCGGCTACCATTTTCGGCGCATACTTAGATAACCGAGTGAACTCCAACGCATACTCTTGGACAGTCATGTCATTCTTTTTCAAGTTAATGAACTCTGCCGTCTTTGCCTCCCTCAACTCCCGATGGAAAAACCTTTCCAAAAACACTGTCATAAATTCATCCAACCTATGGGACCCGCTCCAACTCCCTGACTTTCTCTCCACTAACAATACCATATGTAAGCAACTCCCTTCAACTGGTAGGAGTCTAAGTTTGTGCTCTCATTTTCTGTCACTGATGTGCCGTGATTTTACGGCACTTTCGATGCTTAAAACCAAGAAATTATGCACATTCCAGGTATGTTTATATAGGTATGATGTATTTTGTGCTTAATGTTGTAGGAAAATAGGTTCGAAAGAGAACTGGGCGAATTTATGTTGAAAATAACTGAAAAGGTGACTGTCAGGCACTTCACGGGTCGTTATCAGGAGGTACGACTCGTTGCTGAAGGCATGGGCGAAAGATGAATTTTGAAGATGCAAGATAGTATACCTGACGAGTTGATGGAACGACTCTTTACATCTGGTAACGAGTCGTGAGGTAAGTCGTGAAGGCTGAGAGAGAAAATCTTAACAAAGTGACCAGTGGAGTTGACGATAGACAAAATGAGTCGTCATGTGATGGAACGACCCATTGGCAGATCACTGGAAACAACAGTAAGGTGCACTGAAACTTTTGAAGAGTTAGACCATGAGGGACCTAACGACTCGTGCTCAGGCATGACGAGTCGTTAGGTGACCCGTTGCCACAACTGGGTGTGATGCTGAGGATGACTATTTTAAGTAAGTCACGACTCGTCAGAAGGCCAAATGAATCGTCACCAAGCCCGTTGCCACTGCCGACCTGGTTTCCATTTTTAGTTAGAAAAAGGATTTCTTGGAACTACAAATGCCAGTTTGGGTTTATTTTTACAGAGACAGATAGAGAATAACCCAGAGAGCCAATTTTATTAGTTTTCAAGTAGGATTCTGGTGTTGTATTATTGTTCTTGAATATTTGAGGATCAAAAGAAACATTGGAATTTATTCATCAATTTTTGAGTTTTATTCAATCTACTTGGTTTTTCTTCTACTATAATTTGTAAGTCGCAATTATGATTTATTCGATAATTTATGATTGTGATCATACAAACATGAGTAGCTAAACCCATAACTAGGTTTGTGGAAACCATGATGAATTAACACATATAGGTAAAATACTTGGTGATTCTTGAATGGGGTTTTATGCATGTATTATTTTTCCCTTCGTTTTGATTGATTCTTGATGGTTGTAGACGTTAGGACTTGCCTTATTCTTACTTACCAGACCAAAGAGGTAATGAATGGGAAAAGAGATTAACAACGGAGATTTGAGGCTATCAACCCTCATCCAATAGCTTGAACTTGTCTTGTCCGGGGATAGCTAATCCAATATTAAAGGTAAGAGTCAATTAAGGTATACCCGTATATGGACCAAGTTGCATGGTGATAATCATTTATATAGGGGACCAACTATTTAGGTGAACCTAACTTACCAATATTGCATGTTAAACACCGATATAGATCACTAGTATAAGCCTTGTGGTTATGAAGTCTTGGGAATACAATCCTAGTCAAGTCATTAATTGAATACAAACCAATTCGCTCTAAGAATTCAGTAGTTTTACTTTTGTTTATTATTCTATTTGTTTCCCCCTTCGAAAATAAGTAACTCAATAGTAACAGTTATTCACATTAACTTAAGTTTTTATCATATTCCCTGAGGGATCAACCTCAACCTTTGTTGGGTTCTATATTTGGCAATCGACATCTTATATCTCAATTGCGAGGTGTAATTTGGGCGACATCAAATTTTGGCGCCATTGTCGGGGACTAAGACTAAGGCTTTTCTTAATTGTGTTTTCTTTACTGTTGGTTATTGTTTCCTTTTTACGTTTTTGTTTTGTTTTTGTATCTAACGGGTCTCACCCATGGAGTATTTATTGTTTCTCGATGACTTAGCAGCCATTTTGATGGACATTGGGGCTGAGGAGATTCATGGGAGTGAGGAGATTGTAAATGCACTTGCTGGCATGGGGTCATACACTTATGCTCCAAAGAAGATCGATCTTGATTTGAAGAATCGGGTGACCTCACCAGCCAAGCCATCTATTAAGGAGCCTCCAATGTTGGAGCTCAAAGAACTCCCATCCCATTTACAATATGTATTTCTAGGAGCCGGTAACACTTTATCGGTCATTGTTGCAGCTGACCCGGAGGAATAGAAAGTGGAGGCTTTGGTCTCTGTCTTGAAGAGATACAAAAAAGCCATTGGGTGGACCATTGCAGATATTATTGGAATCCCAGCCGGTATTTGCACTCACAAGATCCAGCTAGAACTAGATTGCATTTTGAGTATTAAACATCAATGTAGGTTGATTTCACCTATGCAAGAGGTGGTCAAGAAGGAAATCATAAAGTGGTTGGATGCAGGTGTGGTTTATCCTATTGCAGATAGCAAATGGGTGAGCCCAGTCTAGTGTGTACCGAAATAGGGAGGAATCACGATGGTCCCAAATACGAACAATGAGCTCATTCCTCTAAGACCAGTCACCAGTTGGAGAGTATGTATGGATTACAGAAAGTTGAACCAGTGGACGCAAAAAGATCACTTTTCGATGTCATTCATGGACCAGATGTTAGACAGACTTGCAGGTAGAGGAGGGTATTGTTTCCTTGATGGTTATTCGGGGTACAATTAGATTTTTATAGCCCCTGAAGACCAAGAGAAGACTATATTCACTTGTCCATATAGTACATTTGCTTTTAAGAGGATGTCGTTCGGGTTATGTAATGCACCCGCCCACTTTTCAGCGTTGCATGATGTCCATATTTTATGACATGGTGGAAGATATCATTGAAGTCTTTTATGGATGATTTTTCCATGGTGGGTGACTCATTCGAGGATTGTCTGGCTCATTTGAGCAATGTGCTTCAGAGATGCGAAGAGACAAACTTGGTGCTTAACTGGGAAAAATGTCATTTCATGGTCAAGGAAGGAATAGTGTTAGGCTACAAGATTTTTGGTAAGGGTATGGAGGTAGACCGGGCCAAGATTGAGGTGATTTCTAGTCTACCACCTCCAATTTATGTTAAAGGTGTTCGAAGCTTTTTGGACCATGCAGGCTTTTACGGAAGATTCATCAAGGACCTCTCCAAAATTGCACATCCATTATGTAAACTACTTGAGAAGGAGGTGAAGTTTATTTTTGACGAGGCATGTATGAAGGCGTTTGAATGACTTAAAGAGAGATTGACCATGACCCCCATTATAGTGGCACCTGACTGGTCTTTGCCTTTTGAGGTTATGTGTGATGCTAGCAGTGTGGCCCTAGGAGCTGTGTTGGGTCAAAGGCGTGAAAAGATTTTTCATCCAATTTATTATGCTAGCAAGGCTCTTAATACAGCTCAGAAATATTATACCGTGACAGAACAGGAGTTTTTGGCTATAATTTTTGCATTTGAGAAGTTTCAGGTATACTTTCTCGGAATTAAGGTGATAGTCCACATAGACCATGCAACTTTGAGATATCTGATGGCAAAGAAAGATTCCAAGACACGGTTGATTCGATGAGTTTTGCTTCTACAAGAGTTCAAGTTTGAGGTACAAGACCGAAAAGAGAATGAAAATCAGGTTGCGGACCACTTATCCAGATTGGAACCTGATGCAGCACTTAGAAATGAGCATGACATATGATGCATTTCCAGATGAGCGGGTTCTAGTGGCATCTCAAGATCTCATCCCATGGTTTGCAGACTTTGCTAATTATCTGGTGAGTGATGTTGTACCGGAGCACTTATCTTTTCACCAGAGGAGGAAGTTTATGTATGATGTGCATAAATTTTTCTGGGATGAGCCTTACTTATTCCACATATGTGTTGATGGGGTTATCCGGAGATGCGTACCCGAGGTGGAGATGCTGAGTATATTGGAGGTCTGCCACTCATTCCCTGTTGGAGGCCACCGCAGCGGGATTCGCACAGCCCACAAAATTCTACAGTGTGGGTACTATTGGCCAACCATTCACCAGGATGCACACGATTTTGCAAAGGCATGTGATGCATGTCAAAGACAAGGAGGCATATCACGGAGGCATGAGCTTCCTCTTACTCCCATCCTCATTATTGAGTTATTTGATGTATGGGGCATTGATTTCATGGGTCCATTTGTGAGCTCAAACGGGATAAAGTACATACTTGTTGTTGTTGACTACGTTTCAAAATGGGTGGAAGCAGTTGCTCTGCCAAACAATGAAGGAAAGAGTATCACAGCGTTCTTGAAGCGGAATATATTTGCTAGATCCGGGACCCCAGAGCCATCATTAGTGATGGGGGTTCACATTTCTGTAACTAGTTGTTTTGATCTTTATTGGAAAAATATGGGGTCAAACACAGGGTGGCCACACCCTATCATCCGCAGTCTAGTGGGCAGGTTGAAGTCACCAACCGGGAGATAAAGACTATTTTGGCGAAGACTGTGAATGCAAACCGGATATATTGGGAAAGAAAGCTAGATGATTCTTTATGGGCCTATCGGAATGCCTTCAAGAATCCTATAGGTATGTCTTCATATCAGCTTGTTTATGGTAAAGCATGTCATCTTCTGGTCGAACTTGAGCATAAAGCTATGTGGGCGCTCATGAAGTTGAATTTGGATTGGAATGAAGCTGCAAACTTGAGGCTTGATTAGTTGAATGAGTTAGATGAATTTCTTTTGAAATCCTATGAGAGTTCTGAAATTTATAAACTAAGAATGAAAATTCAGTATGACCGGTAAATCGAGAAAAGAGAATTCAGTCCGGGTGATATGGTGCTCTTGTTTAATTCTAGACTTCAGTTGTTTCCTGGAAAGTTGAAGTCTAAGTGGATGGGACCTTTTTGAGTGGTCCAAGTATTCTCCCATGGGGCAATCGAATTGGAAAACCATGAAGGAAAGCGATTCAAAGTAAATGGTCAGCGGGTAAAAGCTTATTTGGGGAGAAGTGAAGAACTCAAACTGGTAGACCTGTGGACCCTGAGTAAAGTATGAGTAACTTGGGGGAATTGAGTCGTGCCGCAATGTTAAATCAGGCTCTGCATGGGAGGCAACCCATGGAGGTGTTTTGGTGAAGTCTGAGTATCCAAAACACCCACGTCATGCCGCGACGTTAAATCAAGCGTTTCTTGGGAGGCAACCCAAGTTGTAAATGTAAGAAATATGTAGTGTTTACGTTTGTTGATGGGTGTAGGTGAATAGGATCAAAAATTTGAAGTTGGAATCAAAAACTGTACCTTCATTTCTGTGTAAAAAGTCACAAAATGAGTCATCGTCTGACCTGACAACTCGTTCAGTCAACTCATGAAGAGAACTGTAGAAAACAGGGGAGCAACGGGTGACTTAACGATTCGTGTCTTCAAGAAATGAATCGTCATGTTCCCCGTCATGTACACTAGATCAAAGTCTGAATTAAAAGGAAAAGGGTGAGAATGGATCACTCAACGAATCATTGGGAGATCAAATGATTCGTTAAGTGACTCGTCTTGAAGCTACACCAATCCAAGGACCACGACTCGTTGGGTTATACCACGAGTCGTTGCTTTACTCGTTAGGTCCTAGATAAATTTATTGAACTCAGGTAAAAGAACGAAGGGTATAAATGAGTCGTCTCATCACTTAACGACTCGTGTATTTGGTCGTCAGGTAGTTCATTTAATTTCTATCCGACCCGACCAGGACTGACATTAGGGGTATAATTTTAACTTAGGCACACCAAACCCGATTTCTTTACCTTCCAAACGTTCCCTAGGCTTAAACCCAAAACCCGCACAACTTCAAATTTCCCTCGTCTTCTCCTTCTACTCAAATCTATCGAGAAAAAAATCTTCAACCTTGTACGCCCAGTCACTCAAACGCACACATGATTGCAGTCCATCATTGTTCAAGCATATTGTGAGTACTCTTTCCCATTTAAATTCTAAATATCACTGCACTTAAATAAGAAATTTTGAGGACCCTTGTTTTGAATGAGATTGAATTTATTTCGATTAATATTTGGGTTATGTCAATTTGTGCCTCTTGATGTAAATAAACTCTAGGATGATTTAAACAAATGGATTTCGATTGTATATAAACTAGGGTTGGTTTAAGAATGTGATGATTTTGTGTTTGTGGAGTTGAAGATTAGGAAGAAGATAAAGATGAACTATGGGTGAACTAGAACTCTTTAGAACGAGTTACATCACGAGTCATTGGATCACCAAACGACTCGTTATGTAGCTCGTCCTGAGTGGAAAAATTAAACCGATGAGGCAGTGTACCTACCGACTCATTGCCTTTGGTAACGACTCATTGGGACCAGTCGTCAAGTACACTGGACCAACTTGAAGGAAGTCCAGTCTGAGACGACGAGCGACCTCACGAGTCATTGCCAGTGGCAACGACTCGTTTAGTCACCCATCAGGACCACTGGGCACCAGCTTAAAAATGTTTTCTGTTTCATCTCATCTTGCGTACTAACAATGTCTCCACAGGTACAATGGCTCCAAGAGGTACACCAAAGAAGGGCCCAACAAAGAAACAAAACACCTGAGCGCAGTCAACCTTCATACCGTAGACTGCATGATGATTCGTCCTCCTCTAAAGAGTCAAGTGGATATGAGGAAGAGTATGACATATCAGAGGAGAAATTAGTGAGGAGATCCACCAGGGCTAGGGCTCAACAAACTTCAAATCCGACAGCCCTGGTTGATTCTCCCACTCCACTGGCAAGGGATCCGCCCAGCCGCACTGATGAAAATGCTAGGGCTGCAGTTGCACTTGTTCCCAAGGCCCCCATAGCTGGGAAAAACACAGAGAGAGTTGATGAATCACATGCTCAGCGAGAGGACTTTGATAATGAGATGACTGAGACCTCGTACACATTGAATGAGCAACCAATAAATGTGCGGAGATGGTGTGTCCATGGCATGCGGGCTATATACAATAGAGATATTTCTCCTAATGAGAAAGGCAATCCGAAGAGGAGAATATACGAGGAGCCAAGGCTGATCACTATAGGGCTGAAAGACCTTCCTGAGCTACGAGCAGTGTTCGATAAATATAGGTTTGGGTGGTTGACCGAGCCATAAGGTAGCTATAGCCCATGCTTAGTCCGAGAGTTCTATGAAGCTTATGCAGCCACATTGCAGCGGTTGGCATTAGGGGGCCAGGATTGGAAGAAGAGGCCCGCCTTAAATCAGGTGTTGATGCGAGAAACTCCGGTAGATATATCTGAGCGAACAATCTCCAAGATGCTGTATGGCCAAATTATCATGCTACGATGAACACGGCCGAGTTAGACCGCAGGCTATATGAATTGAAGAAAGTCTGAACCAAAAAGCTGAATAGCCAGGAGCACATCCAGAAATACACTTGGCTATCCCAGATCATTGCTACGAGAGGTCTTCTAGTTGAATCGCTGCATGGCACAGAGTCGCAGATAAAGAAGGCCACACTGAACTTTCAGGAAAAAGTTTAGTGGTCACTGGTGCGGCACAGGCTGGTGTTCGTCGGTCTATATGACTACACGCAAGTGCACGTGGTCGAACAAGTAGTAAAATGGCTCAAGTAAGCCAAGTATCGATCCCACAGGGACTAGACCAA